>OLKM01002241.1:60000-62500 GCA_900291075.1 Melanogrammus aeglefinus
CCATAACCCTAAAACCTAACCATAACTAACGATAACCATCGCTGAAGTCATGGTGGTTTTTAGATTTACATTTAGCGCATTGTTGTAGTTAGGGCGATAGTCATCTTACTGTGGACTAATGTCTGTTAGAGATTCAACGCACTTTTGGAAGGCACCGACTAGGAGTAAAACAGGCGTATTGTTGGTATCGAATTGGCTTTGTAATTCCCCCCATAATAAAAATACCTGTCTCACTTCTCATGTGGGTCTATCGCTTGTGTTTCAAAGACAAGGGTGGCTTTGAAAAAAGGACAATCTGTTGTCCGACAAGTATTCAGTTCAACAGGTGCACCGCGATTTAGATAACGCACGTTTCCGGTTAATCGACTTGCACAAACTAAAAGGTTTAATGTTTAACACATCTTAATGACACCGCTGGAGTTTTAAAATCAGTGAAAGTGTAATTAAGTTGCATAATAAAGCAAGTTTACTGTTACTCGGGTGACACAAACTAAAAGGGTTAACATTTAACCATCTCAATGACACCGCTGAGTGTTTTAAATCAGTTAAAGTGTAATTAATTTAATTGCATAATAAAACAATTGTAAAGAAACTTCCGCACAATTGTTTAATAGTTTCACAACCAATTTAACAACGCCACCAAGTCGGCCTTGAGAGAGAGAGAGAGAGAGAGAGAGAGAGAGAGAGAGAGAGAGAGAGAGAGAGAGAGAGAGAGAGAGAGAGAGAGAGAGAGAGAGAGAGAAGAGAGAGAGAGAGAGAGAGAGAGAGAGAGAGAGAGAGAGAGAGAGAGAGATCTCAGTGTTCAGATCTCTGCGACCTTGACCGATGACATTGCTCAGTGACACTCGGTGGATCGCGAAGTATGGCCTTCCTCAGAGGTGACCTCTATGTCTCGGTGTCTCCCGACCACAGACAGACCCTTTACAAAGCCCTAAACTTAACACTTAAAACGAAAGCAGTTCGAACACTACACTGCTTGTGCTTTCAAATTCAAATGATCGTCTCCGCCACACTTTGCTTATTCACCGAAGCTATGCACAAGAGACACTATCACACACACACACACACACACACTACAAAAGCAACGATTTAACTACATAATTCTGTAACTTGCACAGCATTTTTGACCATGTTAACAATAACAGATTATTTAAATACATATTTCTGTCATTTGCACAACATTTTTATGCTACATTTAACCGTGGCTGGTACCACTAACACTTCTGCTACTTATTGTTACTTATTTTATTATCTTTATCTTGGTGTTTTTGCTGCTATGTGGTAGTGGAGAAACCAGGCCTACGAACCAAAAGGTGTACTTGTACAATAAGATGTCATAAAAGCAACTCTGATTCTAATTCTAGATTCCGATAGACAAATCTAAACTCCGCCAACAGACTCTGGCGGTCATCTCTCTCTCTCTGTGTCTAACTGTGGAATGTGGTGAATGCCCTTGAAAAGACCGGAGCCCTACTTAGACAACACTACCCCCTTCTATTCATGGGCTAACGTGTTCCACCACCCTCCCAAACACCACTCGTATTTTGAATCCCATTTCCATACGCGTGGCTCCTAGTATTGGTGGCCAAGGAGTTGGGAAATGAGAGAGGGAGAGAGGGACATGGGTGAAGGAGGGAGGGAGAGAGGGAGGGAGGGAGGGAGAGAGAGAGAGGGAGAGAGGCAGAGAGTAAGAGAGAAAGGGACAGACAGACAGAGAGAGAAAGGTGAAGGAGGTGGAGAGGGAGAGAACAGGGAGAACTAGAGAGGGAGCGTGAAAGTGTGAGAGAGAGAGAGAGAGAGAGAGAGAGAGAGAGAGAGAGAGAGAGAGAGAGAGAGAGAGAGAGAGAGAGAAGAGAGAGAGAGAGAGAGAGAGAGAGAGAGAGAGAGAGAGAGAGAGAGAGAGAGAGAGAGAGAGAGAGAGAGAGAGAGAGAGAGAGAGAGAGAGAGAGAGAGAGGAACTAGAGAGAGAGTGAGAAAGTTAGACCACAAAAGCGAGAGAGAGGGGGGTTGGGTTAACCCGTCCATCAACCGTACATTTTACGCTAAGCCCAGTAATGGCCCGGTTAGCGTAGCCTTGGCACATGTGACTTAGCGGTCACATGTGCCTCGTCGCAGAGTGAATAATGAGTGTGTTGTGAAGCAGTTCTCTCGCTGTGTGAAGTCACTCTCAGTTCTCTGATGACTGTGATCCCGACACACAACGTCTGAACACAAGCTCTTGACAGGAACGTCATCGACGTGTGTGTCTCTCTATGCGAGGGAAAGGGTTAGGTGTGGGTGGGAGGAAGAGAGGGAGGGAACGAGGGGAAGCTAGGAGAGAGAGAGAGGGGGAGGAAGGGAAGAGAGAGAGAGAGAGAGAGAGGGAGAGAGAGAGGGGGGGAGGGGAATGTGTCGAATAGTTTTGGTAGCAAAACAGGCAGGCTTTGCAGCAGTCTGGAGCGAGGAATAGGCTGACCCTATCACGGGAAATCAACATGAACCCAACAACTTTACGAACACC
>OLKM01002241.1:67500-77677 GCA_900291075.1 Melanogrammus aeglefinus
ATAATAAATAAAATGTTAAACTTAAATATACTTTGGCTTTACACCCCAATAACACTTGTCATTTAAAAGACTGTACTCCCATTTACGACAATAGACAACCCTTACGGAATCTACACTAAACCACTGCCTGAACTACAATGGTTGACAGGTCTGCCCAACTGACACATCATATAAACCCTTTTCTTATACTCTATAAAATATTCGATCATAACGTCATCAACCTCTTAATCACATGAAATATATTCCTAAACATTTATGTCAGGTGTTCAGGGCCAAAGTAAACCCAATCATGCTCTACGATGTGTGTGTTGCCGCAATAATATTCTCCTCGAACGACAAACTGCCATTTTATACAATAGCCGTTTGGCGCGAAACAAACAAAGGACTTTTCAAAAGTTCATAACTCGACATTACAGACTTAAAACTGTACCCAAAGTTTATCAACCTGTTTATAATATGTTCCGATTCATGAAGATAGTTATTTGTGGGATTTTCACGGTGTACAAACCTGAAAAGCAGGTAGACGTTAGTACAGGAATGAAGTAACAAAGCTTTGTTCCCTTTTTCCGAAATCCGTCTGGCAAGGAACCGGAAGTGCCCGTCAACCATAGAATCCCGGACCGGTCCGCCTTTCCATTTCCCAGTACTAATGCTTTGTCCCACAACAAATACTTACTCCCGGTCCCCACAACAATATCAGACCGTAATAATTAGCGATAAATAAGTACTCAAAAATATAAATTAATGATCACCGATTTTACATATAAACTCTTTCAAAATCACATCTTAAATAGTGGTCTGGTTTTGAGTGTACCACACACTCCCCAACAAAAAGAAGTCACTCCTGACACCTGATTTGAATTCTTCAAAACTCTACACCTTCAAAACTTTGTGTAAGATCTTGATCTATGTGTACGTAAGTATCTCCCCAATGTTTAGAAGCAATGAGTCAGTGAGTATAGATATGGAGGGATAATAGATGGGGGTGGCAAAGCATGGGCATAGGGATAGGGGTAGAACATGTGGCCATAACGGATTGGTTGAATGTCAACTGCGTTCACAGTGGGACGTAACTGGTAGGCAGGCTGGCCAAGGGAGGGGTATGTGAACACGTAGCCAGGTCTCCTTTCTCTTACTGATTGTCTAAGCACGACTTGGGGTTCAGGCTGCGGTTCTGAGGCATACTCCTCTTGGTGAGTCACTTGAGGTTTCTCTTGTTCAGTGTTACACTGAGCCTGACCCATGTCCTGTTGAGACTGATTCCTGTCCTGCTCACTTTCACTGTTTATATCAGGCTCCCCATTATTGACACTCTCTCGTCCATGACATCTTCGATTTCTCTTTCCAGTTCCACATTGTTTCTCTGTCTGATCGGAGTTCCACTCAGTCCAGGTCTGTTTTGAATTGGGCTGGTGACACTTGACCTTGGTAAGTTCCTCTCAACTCTTTCCACAGGTACCCATAGCCAGTAATGAGACACACCCTCCTCTTCAGAGTCACTTGTCTCAGAACTCTGTCTCTGTTCTTTGGGCTTCAGGGGTTCGGAGAACTTTTTGGCTTTCTTTTGTGGCTTGGGCCTATTTGTGACTTGGTTTTGGGGAGGCTCTACCGGTAGGTCGTTTACTTGGAGGAGCAGGTTTCGATGTAGGGTGCGGACGGGGCGACCTCCCGTCTCTGGGCTTATTCTGTAGACAGGGTTATCCCCAACCTGCTCCCTCACAATGTAGATTATCTTCGCCCAATATGGCCTGAGCTTACCCGGCCCACCTCTCTCATTGAGGTTACGTACCAGGACTCGGTCTCCAGCTTGAAGAGTCACACCTTTGCTCTTTTTATCATAGTGGGCTTTTCCTTTGGCGCTTGACTGTTGGCTGTTTGCGTTTGCTATTCGATAAGCCTCAATCATCTTTCCTGCCCATTTTTCCGCATATCCTGTTGGTGTTTCATCTTCTTCCTCGGCTATTAGACCAAAGAGGAGATCAACGGGGAGGCGGGGATGACGGCCATACATTAGGTAGTAAGGGGAGAAACCTGTGCCCTCATGTTTGGTGGAGTTGTAGGCATGTAGCACGTGAGGTAGGTGGTCTTTCCAATTTTCCTTTTCTTTCTCTCCTAGGGTCCGTAACATTTGCAGCAACGTGCGATTTAGTCTCTCGGCAGGGTTGCCTTGGGGGTGATAGGGGAGGTTCTTGAGTGGCCAACACTAGATGACTGCCTGAGTGATTTGAACAGTTCGTTTTCAAATTCTCGACCCTGGTCGTGGTGAAGCTTCGTGGGATATCCAAATCTGGGAATGAAGTCGTTGAAGAGTCTGTCAGCAGCTGTCTTGCCCGCCTTGTTGCGAGTGGGGTAGGCTAGTGCGAACCTGGTGAAGTGGTCTATCACGACCAATATGTACTCACATCCACCACGACAGGCTTCTAAGTGGAGGAAGTCGATGTGTGGCTGGTGTCTTTTGCTTTATGCAAGGGCATCTTCTGGTTATGTAATCTTCAATTTCCTTTTTCATGAAAGGCCAGTAGAAGCGCTCCCTTGCTAAACTGAAGACTTTCTCCACTCCAACATGTCCCATGTTGTCATGCAAGTGGGTTAGTGCTACTTGCCTATAGATGGCTGGCAGAACCAGTTGTCTGCGACCAATGGTTTTACTGTCGAGTAGGTCATTCACTATGTGCAGCCTGCTCCATTCTCTTAAGAGTCTCCTTGTGCCTGTGTCGACTTTTCCTTTCTCGTTCTCTGTTAGTGGTGTATTGTTTATCTTTAGTTCCATGACTTTTCCAATTACAGCGTCTGTCCTTTGTTGCTTTACTAGCTCATCATGGCTGATCGTCTGCAAAGGCTCCATGTGAGACTGGGTTTGGGATGCTAAGTTAAGGGCTGCCACCCAGGCAATGTCTCCCTGTTCGGCCCTTCGAGTTCCTTCCCACAAAGCACACACTGCATCCTCCGACAGCTCTTCAGAATACTCCTCAAGGTCAAGCGGAAGACGGGATAAGGTGTCGGTGTCGATGTTTGTTTTCCCAGGCCGATATCTGATGTCGAAGTGGAAATCAGCTAGCTGTCCTACCCAGCGGTGGCCTACTGCATTGAGTTTAGCAGTACTGAGAATATACGTCAGGGGATTATTATCTGTGAAGAAGACAGTGAAATGTGGGGCATTGAATAGATAATCTCTGAATTGATCACAGACCGCCCACTTTAGCGCCATGAACTCAAGCTCTCCCGCTGTGTAGGTTGATTAGTTTTGTTTCTGCTGGTGTTAGGTGTGCGTGACCCATAGCCGATCACCCGCAACTTCCCATCTTGGTTCTGATAGAGAACTGCACCTAGGCCTTTTTGAGACGCATCGGTGTGAAGTGTGAAAGGGAGACTGAAGTCTGGGTATGCCAGTACTGGGGGTTGGGTGAGTTTGTCAATTAAGCATTCAAAGACCTGCTGGTGTGCTTCTCTCCACTCTACTGGGGTTCTTGAGGACTGTTGGAGATCTTTTATTTTGCCTCGTGGTGGCTTGGATTGCAGCGTGGGTGGCAGTGAGTCCGTTTTTGACTTTGACTTTTTCATATAGGGGCTTTGCTATTCGTGAGAAATCTTGCACATGCGTTCGATAATAACTCAGAAATCCCAGTAGCTGCCTGACTTCTCCCACTGTCTTTGGTGCTTTGTGTTTTAGTGCCCGAACTGCTTCAAGGTCTTTTGGATCCACTTTCACTCCTTCAGCAGACACAAGCCGTCCAACATATCTGACCTCTTTGCGGAGTAGCTCACACTTTTCTGATTTTAGCTTCACTCCGTGCTGTTGTAGGGCTTGAAGGACTCGGCGCAGGACTAGCACATGCTCTTCAAAGGACCTTGAGAAGCAAAGCACGTCATCCAGATAGGGGATGCAGCATTTGTCACGGAGCGTGTCGAGCATCTCCTCCATGCTCCTTTGGAAGGCTGCTGGGGCATTTGATAGGTTGAAGGGTATCCGGACCCACTCATACAGTCCCCAAGGAGTGGTGAATGCACTCAGGTATCTTGAACCTTCGGCAATAAAGCCTTGGTGATACGCCTTGCCCTGGTCTAGGATCGAAAACCAGCTGTATCCTTCAAGAGAGTCAGTGAGATCCTGGATTCGGGGGAGAGGGTGTCGGTCGGCCACTGTTTTGTTATTTAGGAGCCGGTAATCAATGCACAGACGCAATGAGCCATCTTTTTTTCTAACACATATGACAGGAGCAGCATAGGGAGATTGGGACTTAATGATCCATCCCTTCACCAACAACTCCTTGATATACTCCTTCACCTCTTTGTACAGCGGGCTTGAGGATAGATGCATAGGCTCTATTTGTTGGAATGTCAACTTTAACATTGATCTCCATTTTCAGAGAAGGAATACACCAATGTCATTACTGTCACGAGCGAATGCCCCGGACTCTGCATACAGCACTTCTTTAACCATATGTTGTTGTTCGGTAGTTAGGTGACTGATATCGACAGGCGGTTGCCAGGGCTCAGAAGGTGAGGTCACATTGTTAACTTCCGCTGATGCTTCTTCTCTTGATGCTGGCTCTACTTGTTTCAACTCTGGTGTGTCAGCCTCGAGGACCTTGGCCACATGCTGGATGGTTTCTAGAGTGGTTCTTTTTGGCAGGGTGATTTCATGCTTTGAGTGATTGGAGATGGGCACTTTGCTATAGGGGCGTTGGGTGTTATTGATTTCTAACAGGCCTTCCCCTACACTCAGCTGGCCTAAAACTGTGCTCTCCTCTGTGGGCTCATAGAGGACAAGGGGGTCGGAGATGTTGAAGTTGCATGGCACTCGACAGCACACATTAACTGGTTTCCCAGCTGGGATAACAATATTGTCTTTGGCTATCCTTACTGTGGCGGGGTCACAATCTGGCTTTGGGGGTACTCGGATATAATTGACCATGGCAACCACTTGTTCATCTGCCACCCCAAACGCGCCGCGTAAGAGACTGGCCACTGTGGCGTCATCTTGTCCCTTGAGGATCTCCTCAATTACATTGGTTCCGAGTAACGGCTGGGGCATTGGCAGCTGACTGACTAGCAAGGGGGCTGGTATGATGAGATTAGGGTCGTCACTCCCTGTGAGGTTGACCGTGAGCTCAACCCACCCATCGTAGGGGATCGCATGGCCCGTTACTCCATAGACGTTTAACTCTACATCAACCAGTTCTCACAGCGGCCTCACTGTGTGATGGGGAATGTAAGTATCAGCCCATGTTTTATCAATTATGCTAACCTGGGAGCCACTGTCAAACAACACGGTTATTGGATATCCACTGAGTGAACATTTGAGCAGGGTTTTCTTACCAACTAGGGGTATTTTACAGCTTGTGCTACTATTACAGGTAAGTATGGGTGGTTGTGTGTTTTGTTTTGGTTGTGCTGGGAGCTGTTTGGGGTTTGGACTTACAAGCGGGGACTGGGGGTTGTGCATTGGTCTCTGGCTGTCCCTCGGCAGAGGCCTGGTCCCGTTTCCCTGAATCGTAGTCCGCTTTAGACATCCCACTGCTCGGTGTCCTGGCTCTCCGCAGACAAAGCTGTGGTTGCAATCCGGCAATTCTTGTTCAGTGCATTTTTGGCAACGGGCTGTTCTTCCCCTTGTCTGGAAGGGGGGTCGACTCAACAGGGGCTGAGGACGACTGTCTGTTGGCTTTTGGCGAGGGAGTTGGCCAAGTCTGCGCTGGTGCTCATTTTCCTCACTAAGTATTCTCATTACCTGGCCAAGGATTTCCTCATCTGTGACACGGCTGTGGGAGATGAGGGGTCTCAATCTCTGTCGAAGCTCAGTGTGCTTTGGTCCCAGGCCCTGGTAGATAGTGTGGAGGAATACTTCTTGTATTGCCTTGGGTTCATAGGAGATCTCTGCATTGTTCTGCTTTGATTGGAACATTAGTTTTTGTTTAAGTCCAATCATGCGGTACAGAAACTGCTGTGGCGACTCCTTGTTCAGACTGCCCGGCACACATCAACTCCTGAAACATCTCTTTTGTTGCCTTTTCTCCAAGGTGGGACCTGAGGAAGCCTTTGAGTTCAAGGAGAGTTATTTCATCTTTGTTTACCAGCATATCTTTGAAGGTACCTGGTTTGATGATTCTCAATGCTCCCCGTACAACCTCTGCCTCCACGAAGCCCTCTCTTATTCCATCATCGACTTGTTTGATGATGCTGTTATAACTCATCTCAGAGCTCTGGTCTCCAATTTGGCCTCCATGTACTTTAAACTCTCGGCGCTGGAGATAGGGGAGGTCTCTCAGGGGAACCATGGTGCCTGATGCCCTGCTTTGTGGGAGTGGTTGGGGCATGGACTCACCTTGGGGGTTGTGCAGCAGTCTGTGAGTTGGCTGCGGCTGCACATTTTCTAAGTTGCTCACCAAGCTCGTCATACATCTTCCTAAGCTCCTCCACTGACTGCATGTTTGCGATGTGTGTGTTAGAGTGAGGATATTGTGGTGTGACTGTGATGTTGGAGTGAGGGTTAGTTTGGGACATGTTGCCTACATCGATGGTGGGTAGCTCAGGGCTATGTCTCTTGTGTGTTTTAGCATCACCCCATTTATCAACAGGCAACTCAACACATACATTTTCATTAATCAATTTACACACAAAATCTTCCAACATTAACAATTTAGTCATACCTTCATCCTCAAGCTCTAACAACTCCCGAGACCCCATGTAGGTGATGACATAGTTTATGCAGCCTTCTTCATCGCCTTTCAATTGGCTGACTTCATGAACTTCTGTTGACAGGCCACTAGCAACAGTGTGTAGGTCATTGCTTGAGAGTTTGAACAAACCTCGTTTGATGTCCCACACCAGCTCTTTCCGTGTCGTTCCCATGGTGCGTTGCTTCGGTGGTATAGAATGTCACTACGGTGTATGTTTGTGTACGTGTGTATGGATGTGGTGTAGCTTCTCCGATGACGCAAGCCCCGTGGATCCCGGTTCAGTTGTGCGGCTCCCTGGCAAGGTGAAGATCCTTCTTCTCCCTCTCTGGACACCCACAGGTTGATTCCTGGTCTACAGTCATGTCGTCGTCGTCTCGCGTTCGTCTTCTCGATGTCGGTTCTGGTATCACTGGATCTGCGCCTCTGATGCATGTGAAGAGGAGAGATCCCGGACGAGCCCCCACAGTTTATGTTACCGGTCCCAAGTGGCCAGGACGGGAGGTAACAAATAGATTGTTTGAGAGCGGATTTTCCTGAAAAGCAGGTTGACGTTAGTACGGGAATGAAGTAACGAAGCTTTGTTCCCTTTTTCCAAAATCCGTCTCTTTAATCAACAATTATCAATTATTATAGTTTTGTTCCTATATAATAAATAAAATGTTAAACTTAAATATACTTTGGCTTTACACCCCAATAACACTTGTCATTTAAAAGACTGTACTCCCATTTACGACAATAGACAACACTTATTGAATCTACACTAAACCACTGCCTGAACTACAATGGTTGACAGGCTAAGCATATAGCTATAACACATCATATAAACCCTTTTCTTATACTCTATAAAAAATTCTATCATAACGTCATCAACCTCTTAATCACATGAAATATATTCCTAAACATTTATGTCAGTTGTTCAGGGCCAAAGTAAACCCAATCATGCTCTACGATGTGTGTGTTGCCGCAATAATATTCTCCTCGAATGACAAACTGCCATTTTACACAATAGCCGTTTGGCGCGAAACAAACAAAGGACTTTTCAAAAGTTCATAACTCGACATTACAGACTTAAAACTGTACCCAAAGTTTATCAACCTGTTTATAATATGTTCCGATTCCTGAAGATAGTTATTTGTGTGATTTTCACGGTGTACAAACCTGAAAAGCAGGTAGACGTTAGTACGGGAATGAAGTAACGAAGCTTTGTTCTCTTTTTCCGAAATCTGTCTGGCGAGGAACCGGAATTGCCCTCAACCATAGAATCCCGGACTGTGACACACTTTGCCTTTCCATTTCCCAGTATTAATGCTTTGTCTCACAACTACTTACTCCCGGTCCCCACAACAATATTAGACCGTGATAATTAAGCAATATCACACGAGAGGGAGTGCTGTTGTACTGTATATCAGCACGGCTGTGATTCGGTCGTAGGCACGAGGCCGCAGGCCGAGTGCCGCAGATAATCACACCGTGCTGATATACAGTACAACAGCACGACCTCAAGTGTGATATTGCTTTTATACAACAGTGCTACGAGCACATTTTATTAGTTAACAGTAATAAGAAACAAGAGATTATGATTTGTTTGTTAGTAATCATTTATTCGGCTCCGCAGCGACGGTTATTAGAACGCCCGTACAGCGGAGTGATTATGTCTGTAAAAAGTCGCAGTGCTGTTATCCTGTATATCAGCACTCATGGAACGTCTCTTGTCCAATCAAATTGCTCAGTTGGGACCGGTCGGAACTACCTGTTGTATAATTAGCGATAAATAAGTACTCAAAAATATAAATTATGATCACCGATTTTACATATAAACTCTTTCAAAATCACATCTTAAATAGTGGTCTGGTTTTGAGTGTACCACATTTACGTTGCCAAAGAGGTGAAAGTATATAACATTAAATAAAAAAGATATATACATATCATATATGATACCATGTACAATATATATATATGAAATATAATATATAATAAATACAAAACATAAAAAGTTCTTCCTAACCCTGAATCTCTCTCTCTCTCCCACCGGCGTTGTATCTCACCCTGTGTATCTCCCTCTCTCCCACCGGCGTTGTATCTCACCCTGTGTATCTCCCTCTCTCCCACCGGCGTTGTATCTCACCCTGTGTATCTCTCTCTCTCTCCCACCGGCGTTGTATCTCACCCTGTGTATCTCTCTCTCTCTCCCACCGGCGTTGTATCTCACCCTGTGTATCTCTCTCTCTCTCCCACCGGCGTTGTATCTCACCCGGTGTATCTCTCTCTCTCTCTCCCACCGGCGTTGTATCTCACCCTGTGTATCTCTCTCTCTCTGATTGCTACAGCGGACCTCTGATGGAATGCGTCCCCGACCTGCATGGTGCTCTGGGTTTTATTCACGGCGCAGATAATTTTAAATTCGTAACCATCTCTTTCTCTCTCTCGCTCTCTCTCTCTCTCTCTCTCTCTCTCTCTCTCTCTCTCTCTCTCTCTCTCTCTCTCTCTCTCTCTCTCTCTCTCTCTCTCTCTCTCTCTCTCTCTCTCTCTCTCTCTCTCTCTCTCTCTCTCTCTCTCTCTCTCTCTCTCTCTCTCTCTCTTTCTAAGTATGTAAATACACTGATCAATCCAAGTATAAAGAGTAGTCGTGTTTGTGCTACTTATTGTGTGTTGTACGTCCTGGCACATAACAATTAAAGTAAAAATAAGGAGCAGAAGTAGTACCAGCCACGGTTGAAACATGTTAAAATATAAACGTATTTAAATAGTGTGTTTTGGTGTGCGTGGGTGTGGGGTTGGTTTGGGGGTAGTTGATTCCTCCAGGAGCCTGGCTGCTTGGGGGAAAATGAATGATTGAACGGATGAATGAATGAATAATAGTAGCTTACTCTCTCTCTCTTTCTCTCTCTCTCTCTCTCTCTCTCTCTCTCCTCTCTCTCTCTCTCTCTCTCTCTCTCTCTCTCTCTCTCTCTCTCTCTCTCTCTCTCTCTCTCTCTCTCTCTCTCTCTCTCTCTCTCTCTCTCTCCTCTCTCTCTCTCTCTCTCTCTCTCCTCTCTCTCTCTCTCTCTCTCTCTCTCTCTCTCTCTCTCTCTCTCTCTCTCTCTCTCTCTCTCTCTCTCTCTCTCTCTCTCTCTCTCTCTCTCTCTCTCTCTCTCTCTCTCTCTCTCTCTCTCTATCTCTTTCGCTCTCTATTGACTGATCGTAAAGAATGAATGAATGAAGTCAGATTCCTACAAGGTTGTGCTTGTTTGTTTGTAGTAAACGCAAAAATCTGTTTATGGTACTCGTTGTGATAAGACAGAGACGGGGGGAGGGAGGGGAGAGAGAGAGGGAGAGGGCCTTTAAACACCAGCATACAATCAAGCATTGAAGAATAGTCAGCCTCCCCCTCTCTCTCTCTCTCTCTCTCTCTCTCTCTCTCTCTCTCTCTCTCTCTCTCTCTCTCTCTCTCTCTCTCTCTCTCTCTCTCTCTCTCTCTCTCTCTCTCTCTCTCCCTTTCCCTCACTCTCCCTCTTTCTCTC
>OLKM01002242.1:0-77665 GCA_900291075.1 Melanogrammus aeglefinus
CAGACAGTCACAAGATGTAAAAAACATATTAATACATGCAACATGTTCAAAAATAAATGTACTATTCAACTATGCCTTGTGCTATGTTATGCAAGCTCCATGTCTACAATTGAACAATGCATTTTTAAAGTTTTGAGTGCTTTGTGCCAAATTGTGCTCCGTCATTCAAGCTCCAAGTATCACACTGAACACTAAACTGTACAAATACAGATCTTATTGGCTGGAGGGTGGTTTGAGATATTCTCTTAATGTTCCAATTTTGACAACAATTATTTTCTTTTCGTATTTACAATTTTTACAAGGTTAAATTGAAATTGCATTGTATGACTTAGTTTTTGTTTCTATTTTTACATGGTTTAAATCCAATTATTTAAATTAGTGGTGGGGGGGATTTTTGTTAATAACTATGTTTTCTATCTTTCCATCCATCTATCTATCCATCTATCCATCCATCTATCCATCCTACCTATCCTTCCCAGTAATGTGGTTTACTGTTGATGAAGATGGATGAGCTTTGTGAATTTATGTCTAACAGAGTCGTTATGCAGACTCTCTGTTGCCCGTCTTGCCAGATGGTTCATCCTTATTTTACAATATAAGGAGGATGCCATTTTCACCAGAATATGCACGTGGATGCACGTTCCTGTCTTGACTTGGGACTTCAAAAGAAAACGCTTGTAGGCAGCTGTAAACTGTCTTGATGTGGGATTGTTGTTGAATCCACCACGTACACTCAGACAGGATAAAACTGCTCAAGGTGATCTAGGCTCAGCTTATAGGTGAGGAGGTAACGACATGGTGCGTTTGGATGGATGACCACTTCAAGGAAAATTCCATGTACTTGCGCAACTGGCAATAAAGCCAACTACACAAGTTTCTCTCTGGCCTAAATGAACCAGCTTGCCTTTGCTGTCTTTCAATTCCAAGAGTGACCTTTGAGCCTTTAGTAGGATTTCCTGTTCCTGGTCTTTGTTGGTTGTCGTCATTGGGGCTTTTGACCCCTTCCCCAAAGCGTTCCTGCTGTTAAGGACATCGAAGGCGGCATCAATGGTTCTCAGGAACTTCACTGTCTCCTCGGACCCGCTGAACGGTGGAAGATGCAACTTTGTGTTACATTAATCAAGAGCATCTGCTACACTGCTACACCTGAGCTGCAAGCTTCACCTACATCTTCTGTTTCTCCCACCGTACATTTTTAACTTGTTTCCAAGTCGTAGTCCCTCCATCTCTTGAAGTTTAATCAACTCCTCAATGTATTTCCAAAAGATTTCGCCATTTGGAATTCGGAGTGAACCTCCATCAGCCAATGTGTTTCTGAGTAGCTTCAACATATGGCAAACATCCAGCAGCACATGGACCAATTGTGTTGTATCAGCAGGATGTGCAAAAGAGGATCTCACGTTATTGAAATACAATGTTGCTCCCAGGGCCACTTTTCCCAGGGAAAAGTGGCATGATGGTCCATCGCATGTCATGGATACTGTACGAACTCCGGTGGCATGCAGTCGATGAAGGCATTCACTGATGATGTTGGCACGCTCTTCACCAGTCATTCCATAAATGAAAAAATATGCAAAAGAGATTTCCCAGGAGTCGTTGATGGCTACAACCATGAGGAACAAGGCATCTTTGGCTGGTGGTAGACTGTCATCAACAGTGCCAATGCCAAGGTCCACATATCCATGGAATCTGCCAGCTGCATGTTCCACGTGCTTTCGAATGGCCACTTCATCCAACATCAGAGTACACAGGATCTCCTTTCCTTCACACTTTCTGTTCTGCACATGACATGCAAGAGCAGAAAAGGCAGGCTTTGTAAAACCTGCACCTTAACAGCTTCATCAACAATACCTGTAACCTCTGTGGCTTCCGAAACGTTAACCTGTACCCAGTGGCGGATTGGCCATCAGGAGCACCGGGACGTTTCCCGGTGGCCTGATGATCCTCCTGGCATGACTTGAACAGTCACCGGACTGAGTGACTGACTGGAGTTACATGACGCCCGGGCCAATCAAATCGATCCATCTAGTTACGTAATAACGCCGCTCGGCAACCTGTCGGCGTAACACAACAACCAATTAGCTCCGCTGTCTTCATTCCAGTAGTCGAGAGAAATGGAGAGTCAGAAAAAGAGGAAAGGTGGAGCAGAGAGAGAGAGGGACAGAAAACGTAAAGCCCTCGCCACAGACGCAGCAAAATGTTGCAAAATAAGTGGCATGTTCACCAGAAGGGAAGGTCAGTCAAAAACGATACAGCTTTCATTGCGTTTATCGTTCACGAAGGGTTAAGTCCATCAACTCGTTCACCGCTATTGACATTTAAGACGTCAATAGCAGCATCATGCTTGTAAATAAAAGTTTGATGCCGAACTCACCCCGTGAGTGACAGTAGTGCTTTTTGAGGATGAGCTATCAGTTTTTATTACACGAAGAAGACATGCGAAGCGATAATAGGAATTAAATGGCGAAGCGAAAGACGCGCTAATGCCAATTACTAAGGAACGGAAAAGGGTAGAAATAAACTTTTTTTCTAGATGAAAGAAGAGATCCTACTACTTCTTATGGTGGTTTCAGAGTTTACAACACAGCCCCCTCCACTAACAAACACACAAACACACACTGACACAGGCACACGGCCCGACAATCAATCCAGAATACCTAGACATGAATGAAAAATATGTTGCACAATGTTTGAGCCACTACAGGATAGTTTATACATGGTGAAATAATAAAGCATTATTAAATACAGCTAGCTTTTTTGTTTACTCTTAATCTATTAGGCTGCAGCTTTGTGGCAGTTTTCTTTATTGTAATTCTGCACCATAAATGATAGTTTGACTATCATAATAATCTATACAGGCTCTATATAGTATGACTATAAACTTTATAGGCTGTGTTCACAGACACCTGTCTTTCTGGTTTGTGTGTGCAATACACATTGTTTGAATGTAAACAACAGTGCAATAAACTTAAAACATGGCCTGCTCTTGGGTTTTTCCTTGCAAAGGTGGAGAAGGAACCAGTAGCAGCACTGGTACCCCAAGTGCTCCTGCAGAACTGGAGAGTGTTGGTACACAGTCAGAAACAGAGCAGGACCTCCGAGGCACCACTTAAGAGCACACAGAGTATGCTTTTAGAATAATAGGTGATTTATTAATGAAACTATCAGTAAGAGTGTAATCAGGAAGAATACAATTGATGACTGCATAATATGTAATACAAGTTTATAATCAGGCTATACTTGTCAATCTCATTCTGCAGAGCAACCAGACGTTGAAGTTGAGGAAGAGGGAGAGAGAGAGACAGGTTCAGAGTCCAGCACAGGAGAAAATGAAAGGGAGAAAACAACATTTATTGGATTATTTTGCCCGCCCTCAGCCCAAGGACTATGACTTATTTTTTAAGAACCACCCAAAACAAACCACTCAAGGAATCCTCCCTAATGTATTCAATTCCAAAGATGGCACCAACAGAAAATGGCTGACATACAATGAAGGAACTCACTCCTTGTTCTGTTCAGTATGTCTAGATTTGCAAAACCCTCTGCCAGTGAAAGTACATTTTCCAAAGGAGGGATGCATGATTGGAAACATGCCCATCAGAGGGTACAGGAGCATGAGAGAAGCAAGACTCACAGAGAGAGTGCAGAAGCCTTTTTTCTCAGAGCCAGCAGGGCAGACATTTGTAGCCTTTTGAGTGACAAACAAATGTCTATTCAAAGAGAGCAGATCAGAAAGAGGAGGCATGTCATGGAACGTGTCATAAATGTAGTAAAAGTTATCGTAAATGCAGGCTTAGCTACAGAGGACACAGCCAAGAAGCTGCGTATACATTGGAAAACATCGCCAGCAACCATGGCAACTTTCTTGAACTAATTTTGTTGCTGAGCAAATATGATGTCTGCCTTCAAGAGCACGTTAAGGATTGTATTGAGAAGAGTAAAAAACAGATGGGAAGTAAAGGAAGAGGGTCATTGGTAACAATGATGTCCAAAACGACAGTAAATAAAGTTATTGAAGTCATCAGGTCATTGATTCAGCAGACAATTGCTGTTGAAGTGAAAAGGGCAGGGATGTTTCTCTGTACAACTGGACACACAACACAGGATTTGACATCCAAAGACCAATGTGCAGTAGTTCTGCGATATGTCACTACTGTTGTCCATGAGAGACTCATTGCTGTCATTGACTGTGAGTCATCAACTGGACAGTACTTTGTGGACCTTGTAAAAGAGACACTCGCAAAGATGGACATAGACATCAAACATTGCATTGGCAATGCAACAGATGGAGCAGCTAATATGCAGGGACAATACAGAGGCTTCTCTGCATTGATTAGAGAAGTAGGCTATCTCCCAACCAAGTGCACATTTGGTGTTACTCACACATCCTAAATCTTGTGCTGAGTGACACCACTCGGGTTGTTGTTGCAAGCGAATCCCTTTTCTGTCTCCTGAACGACATTGCAGTATTAATTTGAGACTCCTATAAGCGAATGCACCTATGGGAGGAAACCACTGAGGACAAGAGACGCAGGCTAGGTGTCATTGGTGAAACACGCTGGTGGGCTAAAAATGAAGCATTGAAGAAAGTCTTCGGAGGCTTTGCAAAGCCCGACCAGGCACTCTACACAGATGTCATCATCACTATGGAGAAAATTGAAAAGGACATGACCATAAAACCTTCTATCCGAAGCCAGGCCCAAGGGTACAAAGATGCTCTGCTAAGGTATGAGACGATTCTCACAGCTGAGATTTATCTCAGGATCTTTGAGAACACATCCCCTCCTCTCGAAATATTTGCAAACAAGTGGGATAGATTTTGTGACAGCACAACACCTAGTGACTGGAACAGAGGATAATCTGAGAAAGTATGCAAGAGACTTTCAGAGTGTGAAGAAGGCAGCAGACAACTTTGTTGAGTGGGCCAATGGCATTCTGGAAGAACAGCAGAACTGTGATGCTGAAGCTCAAACTGCTCTGCCATTGGATTTTCTGCCTCTGGATTTTTGTAATAAAAGCATTCTTATTGTAACACTTTTTGATCAAGTCCTATTTCTTACACATGCAGCCATTTGGACACCATTTTATGATAGCTGATAACCAAGGTACACACTGTAATACTATAATCAAGAGGACATACAGGCAGTTCAAATAAAAAGAGATATAATTTTATTGATATTTGAACTTTATAAATATGAAAGATTGCTCCACATAACACCAACAACATAGTAAATGTATGTAGGCCTAGAAGAAATACAATTCTATGTTATTGCTTAAGAAACATATTCCTTCCAACTAACTATTTACGAAAAATGCAATCAATAACTTTTGTACAAATAAATGATTACATATCAACCAGCAATGAAGTTGGAGTGGCCTACACACATAAATAATTGTAATACACCAGTGTTAACTGTCATACAGAGCTAAATAGGGAAATGAAAAATGAAACACCAACGCTACTGAAATGTTAATTAGACTGTTAACAATAATATAAAATGATACTGTAATGCATCTGTTCTTTGTCTTTGGATCTTTTGAATAAATGGATGAATATATGGTGAATCGCAATGATCGCAAGCAGAGGAATGTGAGTTGAGCAGCAGCTGAACCAGTCTAAAAATCGGACACAAGAAGTTAACGGAGCAGTGAAAGGCCCTCTCGGATGCCAGGTCAAAACAGCATTTGTTTCACTACGACTCCTTTCAGCTGCCCACTCCTCCTTCTCCGGCACAAAATAATTACAGAAAACGGCTAATAAAACGCTTGAGGTGGCTTTTTGAAAAGAAAAAGCTTACATTTTTTTAGTACATGGGATAAAGATAATTGTGAGCCTTTGATTGATATCCAGACATTTTTTGCAGAGACACATTCCTGCTCCCCACTTGCATTGGAGTGAACGAGGATATCTACTTCTGGGCTCCATGAATTGAGGAACCCGTCCACAGCCCGCTAAAACGACTGCAATACCAGGCTTGGCCCCTGAGCACTATTGGATCTCAGAAGTATGCACTGTTCCTGGGGGCTTGGTACTGAAATGTATCCCATGGATTTCCTGTCCTGACAGTGGAGGTGTACTGACAGTGGAGCTTGCACCGAAAGCGACCTCACAGAGGAGGTCTGCAGCCTGGTACTCTTGAGGGATTTTAAACAGGCCAATTTGGTAGCATCTTATCCTAGGTATCTGGGCCCAGTTTCCCGAAACCTTTTTAAAGCCTTCTTAACGCTTCTTCATTCCTAACCTCTAAATTGAGTTCTACCTTAACATCTTGCGTGTTTCCGAAACGTTCTTTGCTACCAATCTCTTTCGTACGTCGTTCGTTGGTAAGGTCTGAAGTAGTAATGCACGATATAAACGATATACGATATGAACGATAAAAGATAGCCGACGATAGTGATTTTAATTATATCGCGTATAATATAATAATATATATATATTATATATATATATATAATTATAATGTTTGCCGTCCTTCTTGGGCGTCCTACATGGTTGATCTTTGCTCATTGTGCACGTTCTTTTTCCTTGGAATTATTAGGAGGCTACACTATGTGTCGGGCTGCTATGAGGTCACAATGCTAACGTAGCTGCCGCAGCTATCGCGATCCGGGGGGTATACCACGAAACTCGCTCAACATACCCAGGCTTACTTGGGAAAACCTGGCTCTACAGAGCCGCAACTCGCAATTAGAGTTAAATGGTACCACAACGCTCACTTTAGATTCAATTAGTTGAACCAGGTTTTCCGCTTTAGGTTCAATGCGCGTTCACATAAAAGGGGCGTTAATCGCGTCATTTGACTCACCCTTACCTTACGTTCACACCAAACGCGAAATTTGTCGCCCGTTCGCGTTGTCGCCAAAGTCTTGTCGCGCCACACATAATAATCTGTCGCTGTGCAAGTTTTGTCGAATTTGTCGCGCCACAACTTGACTCCAGGTCCTCCATTTCACAACCATGTCCGACATAAGCATTGCATGTCTTTACCTTTTTAAAGACAAGCATTTAAAGACAAAAGCATTCAAAGACAATCATTTAAAGACAAGCATTGCATGTCTTTAGCTTGAGCGGGAAGTGAACCCTACGTCACTCAAGGAAGTGAACGCTGATTGGCTGTAATCACGCGTCATCACGCGAAGTTCGCGTAAAAGTTAAAAAAATTTGAAGTCGAGCGAATATGTCGCGCCACAAATCCACGTGAACGCGCTCGCCAGAAGACGGCGAAAGTGTGGCGCGACAAATCAAAATTTGTCGCCAGTTTTCTCTCGTGAAAATTTCGCCCGATACGCGTCTCTACGTTCACTTTGTATGGGATCTTGTCGCCCCGTCGCGTTTGGTGTGAACACAGGGTTACGCAAAATGGATCGAGCGAGAGCGGTGTATTTTACTCAGGACGAGCAATGCATCATTATGAATTCATATGAGGAATTCAAGCTACAAATTACAGCCAGGGGGAACACGGTTGCCCATAATAAGGCTAGGGTTGCGTGCTGGCAAAAAATAGCCGACCGTGTTAATTCGTAAGTGAAAAGATTCTGCATATTGTCTAAAAGATATCATGTAGGCCTATCGTCATGCCTTTTACCCCCATAGATGTGGTGCCAGCACGCACCTACGAACATGGGGCCAAGTCAAAAATAAATTTAAAAACATTATTCAATGTGGTAAGTTGTAAGCATCCATTTTAATAATTTCAGGTGAATCTAGCCTATGATTTGCAATGGCCTAGGCTCCAACCTTTAATCTCGTGTTGATTACCTGTAGCAAATAAAAAGAAAACAAAAATGAATACGACTGGGAGGGGGACCGCTCCACCGCCCTTCACCACTTCGGAGGAGCTGGCTCTCGCCAACAACGAAGGTCGGCCGATGATGGTGGGAGTGGAAGGGGGGATGTCCTCTGACCCCACTGCCTCGACATCCAAGGCGTTTGTAACGAGTATGTATTCATGTATTGGCAATGGACATAAATAATAGTCATGCTAATCAAATGATTGAGTGTAAATTAATCGTTGTCATTTTTAGTTGAAGGTACAAACATTATTTTGGAGGAGCCGCCCACAAGCAATCTCCATTCAGAGGCATATAACTATCAAAGCAGTGTCAGGTATTCTTCTAAATGTTTAATTTTTTGGAAAGAATGTCCTATAATAGATTTCCCTGATTCTTGCAGGAGAATCTGTCGGCCTGTGACTCCAGCTATAATATGAATCTGTAGAATAAAAAATACCTAGGCCTAATTGAGTCACTGATATAGCGGTTATGTAGGGGATAATGGACAACACGGCACTTGGTTAATGTACGTTGAACGTAGGGCCACCTTTGAACTTTCTAACGAGCCATCACAATGGGGAAACTCAACCGAGCAGTGCTGTAACTGTTTCACAAGACTCTTCCTTTTGATCATTCATTCTATAGAGGGAAATGGCATTCGATGGGCCATCCACCTCCACCTCAACCTCCTCAAGGCCTTCTCGAGGGACAGACAAGGTTTTTATTTTTGTAAAGTGCGCCACAAGGCTTTGACTATGGTAACTGAATTACGATTTTAACCCATCATTTCTTTAGATTGGAACAGACACTATAAGGGCGCTGTACAAGCGCAACTTGGAGCTGGACAACGACATAAAAGTCTTGGTGAAAAAAAAATTGATGATCGAGGTCCAGCTCCTCGAGAGGGTAGGCTATTTTTAGACATTCTTTGGTTAAGCTCGACTGACTACTGAAATAATGTTCTTTTTTCTACTTTCACAGCAACTGCATAGCCATGCGACGGCTTAAATAAAATAATGGAACACGAGCAAATGTTTTTCCGTCCATTGTATTTATTGAACAAAAGTCACAATGAAGTTATGAGATTATCAAATGGAATGACACATTAACATTCATACCAAATGTAGCCTACTTAATAAGCAAAAACTAGACCAAGTGATCTAGAGAGTTTCACCCAGTGTGTGGGTTGAATATGAAATTTACGGAACACCACAGATTAGGGAATTGTAAAAAGGCAGGACCCTGCAAGTGTAATTGAATGTATAGTAAGTGGAACTTAAATCAATTCTAATACGTTGACATTCTGTGGGCAAGACCTTGGGAAATCCAAAGGAAAAAAATTAGGCTGCAAAAGAGAACGTGCGTCAATTTGGAATAATCCCGTTAAATAAATCGCGTAATTAACGCGTTGACTTGCCCAGCCCTAAAAAAAGAAAAGAAACAAACGCATCCTTCCAAGAGGAAAACTAAACGAAACAAAAAAAACTAACCAAAAAACTGGTTAGCGATGGCCCGTCTGACCGCCGTTCCTGTGGGATGATCCACCGTGATGGGGTCCACGACATCATCTGCCACCAATGGCACATGTGGGGCTCTCTCTTTGCGAATTGTGGCAATATTGTGGAGCACCACACATGCCGTGATAATTTGGCTTCCCCTCTCCGGCTTGACCCTCAAACCACGGAGGCAGTTCCAGCGGGCCTTGATAACTCCAAAAGTCATCTCGATCCTCACCCGGCATGTGCTTAAGGCCCTGTTGAACCGTGCCTCCGATGGACTCTGTGGGTCACTGTATGGTGTCATTAAGAACGGCATGCAGGCATAGCCTCTGTCCCCAACAATAATTCCATCATAACGGCCTATTAGAAAGAAAAATGTGATCAGTGCCTCAATCCACATTTACAGTTAGTGATCTTGTGTATTGCGCCACACCATGCTGAAACAGTCGGCAAATACTTGACTCCCGAAAAATACGGGAGTCATGGACCGAGCCAGGCCATTTGGCATCCACACTGGTAACCATGAGTTGATGGTCACAAGTCATCTGCAAACAGCATTTCTGTTATTTCAATAGTTGGGCCATTATGAAGCATATAACAGTTTTAGTAGGCTCTGCAATTTCACTTCCCATATGATAGGCCTGTAGCCCAGATAATAGGCCTACTTTACCTACACATTGATGCTATGGGTTGACTTTCTGTTGACAAAGTCAGCCTCATGTTCCCCTAAAGGTCCAGTGATGGGAACATGGGTGCAGTCAATTGCTCCAATCAGTTTGGGGAATCCTATAAAGGGATTATGTAGAATGTTACAAATGCAAACGTGTACCCACTGGGCATTATTCCGTAACCTTTAGTGAATAAGTCTTATTCCATATGACATAAGAATTGGGACATTTTAAGCTACACATAAATGCACATCACTTGGGAGACGAATATCCCGCACTCTGGCTAGACTAAGCCGAAAAGCTGGTCCCGACCAGGTTTGGTTGCGAGCATAAGTCACCATGGTGATACAGCGACGCTTAAAGAGATCGACTTTTGTGGTACAGCCAACCCAGGCTTTCAGCTCAACATACCTCGCTAACCCTCTAATCAAGCTTCGTGGTACAGGCCCCCGGTTTAACCCCCTCCCCCCCATAAGGTTACTGTCGGCGGTGGAAACGCGAGCCGTAATTGAGCTGCGCCAAACCGCACCTTCACTACTCTACCAAGCCACAGAACAGACCCGCACCCTCCGGTGGAAATGCGCAAATTGTATGTGCTTTGCAGTGTCATAAATAAGACATGTGAAGTTTTATAACTGTCTTATTTTGTTTACAAGTTACGGATGGAGTCTGGAGGTGATGTGGGGTACTTGTTGTTTACTGTTTACATCTTAGATTACACAGTTCAGGCTTTTGCAGCTTGCTCAGGGGAGAGACTGACACTATGTGGTACAACCTGGGACAATAAAAAAGAATTGCCTTCTGCACTTTTGTTTTTTCTTTTCCCTTCATTGTACCGAACTTGTACTGAACCGTGATGTCTGAACCGAGGTATGAACCGAACCGTGACTTCAGTGTACCGTTACACCCCTATATCTAGGCTACTGACTTTATTGCTGTTGGTGATGTATGATACTGAGTGGTTTGATGTCAGTGAAGGAAACCCAAAATGTTGTAATATTAAAAATGGCTGTAACCAATGAACCATTTAAAATGTACAATATTGACAATTGCTGTAACTGAAGGAAACACATAATACTATGCTACTGAAATAAATGCTGTAACGGGATACCCCCAACATTTATTTATATATATATATATATTTCTTTTTTTGCATATTTAACATTCTAATATTTTCAATGTTTATTTATTTTGTATTTAACGTTTTTATACTTTTTATAATAACGTGCAGGCATTCATGTCACGGAAACCCAGGCCAAAACGTAGCTCTTCTATGGTCCATGTTCCATACAACTCCCGCCACGCCCTTCCCGACCTCCCATTGGCAAACACCCGACGCCAGTCGCCCTCTCATTGGTGCATTTTGTCAACAGCGCGGCTGGCCGCTTCCGTGTTGATGTGGTCCCAGGGTGAGGCGTTGTGCTGTCAGCTAAACAGGGAGGGTTGACCGGGAGCGGAACACCAAAGCCAGGGAAAGGATGTTAAACCTTCCCGTCAGGGACCGCTTCGACTCCTTATTGTTTTCGTACGAAACTCCACACACAGATTCAGGGCTTTTCCTGCGTTTGACCCATGTATAACTTGTGTTTTTGAAGCTAACGCGGCGGTCTTGCTACCCAGACGAGCTAACGCGGTGGCGTTGCTAACCAGACGAGCTAACGCGGCACAGCGAGGCGCACCTGTCGCCACACGTCGTCTGCTTTTAGTCTCGTTTACTCGTTTAGTTCACTCTCTTTATTACTTTAAAGGTTGTATCCCACTTTCAGTACCTCCGGTCTGGTTCCATACGACCACAGTTCCAAGTTAAAGAAGTTCACTGACCGCCAGAGCTGAACAAAGACTCACAGAATACAAAGCGCATCCCTTCAAACCTCCAGAAATGGCGTAACGTCGCTCTGACGAGCATCACGTGATCTTAAGCTCCATCCCTGGATCATCACCATGGCATCCCCCAAGTCTAACGTTGGGGTGCAGCCGGACTCGAACCCGCACCCTCTGAAGGAGAGCAGGAGTGGCAACGCGCTGCCGCCCGCGGTGGCGGAAGACGCGGCAGCGACGCGCAGTGAGCGCGTGTACAGCCTGGACGACCTGGAGACGATCGCCACCGTGGGTGAGTCTTGGGTGACAGGTGACGTTGAGACGCATGCACGCGCGTGTGGAGTTGAGGGTCGTGTGGATGTCTGGCGGTTTCGATGGGTTGCACGTCTGCAGGTTCGAAGCAGACAGACGGATATATAGATTAATAGACAGACGTCTAAGTTTACAGACAGACAGATAGGTAGACAGACAGATATTTAGGTTATTATACAGATGGACAGATGGATAGGTAGACAGACAGATGTCTAGGTCAATAGACAGATGGGTAGGCAGCAGACGCAAAGATATGTTAATAGATGGGTAGACAGACGGACAGAAAGATATCTATGTTAAAAGACAGATAGCTAGGTCGACAGACAGACAGACGGTCAGACAGACAGACAGACAGACAGACAGACCGACCGACACACCCTTACTCACGTGCTGAAGTTGTTGGGTTGCTGGAGGAACACCAATAGACTTTGAGACTGGCCCATCCCAGTAACCTAACTGGTACAGTGAGTCAGTATTATTCCTTGTCTTTAAAAGATCATTAAAACTAGACAAAGCCATTAGTCAGTATTAATCCTTTTATTCACCATGACTTGCTTGTCGATGGACATAGAGTGTGCCAGCAATGTTGTGGTAATGTCAATTCTAAACAATAGCATTGTGTAGCGTCTTATCCTAGCTATGTGTTTTGAACGAGAAATGGGTTAACCTAGCTTTGTTAGTGCTTTGCACTCACTGTACCGACCGTGATATATTGTTGTTTCGCTTCTTCTGACAAATGGACTTACTGTAAGTCGCTTTGGATAAAAGCGTCTACTAAACGACCTCAATGTAAATGTAATGTCATGTAATATAAATATAAACCAATACAGGTGTTTGCTAGTGCTCTGTATGGCCTTTCTGTTATGTTGACCTCCAATATTTGTGTTGGTTTTTGAGCGACATTCTCAGACACGCTTCTACAGGAATGCTTCTGAGTACGGCCTCTATCGGTGGCCGGCTGCTGATACGAACCCTGAGGTTACATATGACTCTGTTTCTCAGAGTGGAAGGCCAAAAACGCCAACGCATCCATCCATACTAGGGGTGCAACGAATCACAAAACTCACGGTTCAGATCATGTCACGGTTTTTGAGTCACAGTCGGATCATTTTCAACAACAATAAAGATAACAAGGCAAATGTGACTTTAAATACAATCTTCAACTGTGTAATCTTCAAGCGCCGCCGCTGCTGAATTTTCTCCGCCGCTGCAATAAAAATCCTTCTCCTCATTTTTTTTTTTTTTTTTACGTAGCTCCTTTTAGAAAATGTACAGCGCGTAACGTCAATTGCGCAGCACGCGGCACATCGTCACGTAACCAACATCAAAGAAGAAAAATACACAGCGAGTGTGGCAGTTGTTGGCAGTAGGCTACCCTACACGGTTGCAAAGTTACATTTATTCTAGCAGTAGCGAGTGAAGCGGAAGATCGAAGAAAGAAGGAAAGAGTGAGACAGCAGTCAGTCAGTCAGTCAGTCAGTCAGTTACTAAAATGTGTCGCTACATGACCACCAGTGTTAAAAACCCTCTGAGCCCAATCATTTTATTGTATCTATAAACCGCAACCTCCGTGCCGTTTTTCCTCTAGTATTGTGTGTGTAGGCCTGTGTGTGTGTGTGCGCGTGTTGTCGCTCTTTTTGGGATCACTCATAGCCTTTACAGGAGCTTATATTCAGTCAGGAATTTATAGCCTAGGCATTTTCGGGAACTTTGAAAAATGAATCCATACTGTTAGATCCGATTTTGTTCTTTATTGCCATATAAAATCCGTTTTCATCGCGTATTTTAGTTAGGGATTTATGCTAATCGCCTGTAAGCATGTGGTCATTAGCATAAATGCAGGGAAAAAACCTAAGGACTTCTTATAAGATCATGAATAGTTTCTATTATGTATAACTTATATTTATTTTATAATTTTCTCAACACTTTTTGACTCCCAAGACTAAGAAGAAGTGTTTTAAGTAATAACAAGCTTAATCAATTTGCGTTTTTGGTGTCATATCAATAAATAATTGTGGGATATTATTTGCTTCTTTTTTTTTTTTACTGTCTAATTGATAATTTTCCTACATTCAAACGACATCACTGCCAGCACACAATATTCTGATAGTCCAGGTTGTGACCCAAATAAATGATAGCTTGACAGCTATGCATTATAAGGGTGATGAATGCAATCTTAATAAGAGAATAAATCCAGGCGAACCAAAACATCTCAAAAATGGCTTAGGGCTCAGAGGTTAAAAGGCTGGTACAAGCTCTTAAGGGATGCACTGTGCACAATGTATATATGTTATATAGTTAAATAATATATATTACATTTGCAGATGAGTCTGAAAAGCTGGGTGATTAGAAAAAGAAAGGCAGACGGGGACAATGGAGGAGCTGAGGATAGTAAAGCAAATCAGGGAAGCAAACTTTCAAGCTAATGAGAATTGTATTTTCGATTTGAATGCATAATGCAAGGTGATATTATTTGAACATTACAAATACATGTATATAGGGTCATTTGAAGGAATCAAATAAGATGTTCTAGCATTTCTTACTTGTTTAAGTGCTCAAGTTTATAAAATACAGGTAGACCAAGTAAGGGAGAAAAGAGAAGTGAGAGAGAAGCAAGGAGAACAAGAGAGAGAGGGTGCAGTGGTAGATCCTGAACAAGATGAGGAGCAGGGAGAGGAGCAAGGAGAAGAACAAGGAGAGAAGCAAGGAGAGGAGCAGGGAGGAGCAAGGAGAAGAACGAGAGGAGCAATGGGCATCCGCAGCACAATCTAAAACCCGCCACAGGTTTTATTTAAAATATAAAAATCTGTAAATGAAGACACAAAAGGCAAAGTTCACAACACCAATAATCCCATCTACAGTAATACACAGGACTGTTTGAATAGGATTTAAGTGCATATTCTCCTCTCAAAGTGCACCAGATTCATGCATTTCGTGTAATGTAAAGGGTACAAAAAAATTTCGGCCGGGGGGGCATGCCCCCGGTCCCCCATAGAGGGTTCGGGGACCGCACCACCGCTGCTGAAAAAAATCCTGCGGAAAACACTAGTTTACAGTCTACACTCTCCAAAGGCAATGCAGACATCCTCATCTTCTTTTTTTTAGTATGGTAGCGAAATACAGTTTGTTGTGTTTTATTTGGCATTTTGTAAATCCATTGATTTCGGTTGGGAGACTCATTGCAAGGGAGGTTGGTTGTAGGGCTGCAACAACGAATCGATAAAATCGATAAAAATCGATTGCTAAAAGCGTTGGCAACGATTTCGGTCATCGATTCGTTGAGTCGCGCGATTAATACGTCACTCGTAGGCGCGGCACTGTTTACAGCCAGCCGCCGACAGGTTGGTTCTTTATAATATGTCCAATATGTCCAAGCTTTAGTGTGAGCGACCACAGCTTGTATTTTGGTCATACCTTAACACTGGAATGAAGGCCTATATAAAAGTGTTGTACCTTCACTGTCTTTGGGTTAAAAAAAAACTGTCAACTCAGTATCCGTCTAGTCCGACCGAAAAGCTGCTGCTGCGAGCGCACCGCCAAGAAGTCGGCAACACGTGCATCAACAGTCATTCAAAGTAGCAGTGGTAATCACACAACCGGACGGTGTAGAAAGTCCCGTCAGTTAAAAGTGTAAGTTTTTAAATCCATGTTAAAATCGGCAGGATATAGAGCTAGTTAGCTTAAAAAAAAGTCGCAAACAGTGTCACATATGATGTGTTCAGATCGGCTCAGTAATATGATTGATGCGTTCAAATGCAACACAAAAAAAAAAGAAATTTGAGATTTTGGTCAAAACCTGTTTTCCCAGCAATATAAAATGGATAGCAACACACAAAAAAAAAGAAATTTGAGATTTTGGTCAAAACCTGTTTTCCCAGCAATATAAAATGGATAGTAAAGATGGAATTATGACCTGTTTAACGTCCTATCTTGAACTATGATCATCTTATCAGCAATGAAAGCAATAATACAAGTTCTATTTCAAGGAGTCTCGAAAATGGTATCAATATCAATAAAAATTAACGATCTGTCATCTGAGAGAAATGAAGATGATTTAATTTATTTAACCGTTAGTATTTACCGGTCAAAGATCTTATCGGTTGACCGGTTAACCATGGACATCCCTTGTATACTGTATATATATCAAACATTGTATGTTTTTTTGTGTTATCCCAGTTATGTTTTTTAATTTGTTTATCATTTAATATTACTTTTAATAGTTACGGGACGTTGGAGCAATAACCTGGTGTTTTTACACTTCAGTCTGCACTGTGAATTTGAAGTAAAGTTCAGTTTTTGAATAAAGATGCGGCAATTACAAATGTTTCTTTTTTTTATCCGATTCATCGATTAGTTGAAAAAATAATCGACCGATTAATCGATTATTAAAATAATCGTTAGTTGCAGCCCTAGTTGGTTGTAGTCTTTTCGCTCGGTTCTAGCCCTACTGTTGATACGGAGAACCGAGCGAAAAGACTACAACCAAACATAAACATGTCCGGTTCCGGTTTCCGTTTCAATGGGATTTACGGAACGCCAAATAAAACACAACAGAACAGAACTGAAACTGTATTTCGCTACGATACTTGATGATGTTGTTAATACCGGAATTGTCCTTTAAATTGTCGGCTGATCACGTGAACGCATAACTTTTTTTTTTTATCAGCCGAACCGTGAGGGTTGATCCGTACGGATCACGGGTAACCCGTGAACCGTTGCACCACTATTCCATACACACATTCACACATTCATACACACATTCACATATCCATGCATACATTCACCCATGCACACATTCACCCATTCATACACCCATTCAAACATCATACATTCATACAAACATGCACCCATTCCCCCATTCAAACACACACGCTATTGCACTGTGGTTGGCGAGGTACCACACATCAAGACTCTCCTGCCAAAGACTCCAAAGCTCCTGCGTCCGAATCAATAATTGATGAGCTTCCTTCCTCTCTGAGAATGTGTCCACCCTGCTGGCCTCAGCCTCTTTCCTCTCCTCTCCTCTGAACAGCCATCGGGTCTTCACTGTAACGTAGGGCTGCAAGATTATTGCCAAAATGATTATCACGATTATTTTGATCAATATTGATATCACGATTATTTACCACGATTATTTATTTAAAAAAACAATCTTTCGAATTTCTACCACCGGCAGATTGCCGCCAGGCCACACCCCCCCCCCCCCCGCCTGTGTGTGCAAGGATGGACTTCAAGCAGTCGCAGACAGGTGTACAGGGAGCGCTTGGTTTGCGTTGCAGCGGAGATAGAGCGTATACTGCATGGGCGGGGCTCGTTTCTTTTTTGATTTCTTTTTTTTGCGGATTCATTATTTAAAAAAATTAGCGCGAAAATATTGCGAGAACACTACATGTCCTTGTGAGACGCCAATATCGTCATCGCGATAGAAATTCGATATATTGTGCAGCCCTACTGTAACGCGAGAATCATCAACCAATCTGTTTGTCGTTTGTGCTTTCAGGTGAGAGAGAGGGAGAGGGAGAGAGAATCAGCCTAACAAAAGGCTTGACGTGTTGGGATGTAAGGAGGAACTGGGGTCAGCTAAAGGCCGATTCATAGCTCCGGATCCGACGAAATTTGTCCGCCGTCTCTGTACCAGACGTTGTCTCCGGAACTTCCCTTTATACCTCCGTTCAGTTTCAGCTTTGTGATGGATGTTACGCAATACATCCTCTAGAGGGCAGTAACTGTCGCGTCGCAAATTACCGGCATCGACAATCGCAAACATGATATTTGTAGAAGATATGATTTTGCTTTCTGTCATTCGAAATTGGCAAGAAAAAGGCGCAAAAACTGTTGGCCGACGCGGCGGTGGCATGTGACACCCCTCACCAACCCGCATATTCTCTCCTCAAAGTGTTGCACCATTTTTAAATGACCAGCTAAAACTCATTGTTAAAGCAGGTGAACAATAAAATAAAAAGGTCAGGTAAATAGTAGGGATGTGAATAACTCCAATTTTTTCATGGTCGAATAATTGGTGGGTGGTATGAACGAATAATCGTTTATTCGATGTGTGCCGACATTCGAAAAATGCAGCCATGGATCGTCGGTAAGAATCACAGTATCTTAAACGCAATAAAACAACTACCTGCTAAGTAGTTCCAGTCAACTCCATCTTAATTCGCCGGGTATATCGATGTAGCTATCTAGCCTTAGCTAGCCGACCGGAAGTTTCAATACAAAGCGGAATACAATAACATTTGAAAAGTGGCGTAGTGGAATAAGGTCAATAGACCTTATACTATAGACAAGTTTTTGAGCCGTTTCCGCTTTACTTCCTGAACTTCTTCCGCAGATGCAATCCACTTCCGTTCTGGCGGGCTGGGTTTGTTTTGCTAGCTGTGCCGACGAAGCACTGATCACTGATCACAAAGAGGATATTACCATTACCACTTCATTACAACATGAATAAAAGTGGTTCGGGAACGACGTGTGCGGTTGTTGGTTGCAAAAACTCGAGAAAGCACCTGAACGAGTGGTTGAATAGAGAGTGCTACGACCAACAAAACCAGCTACGAAGAGGCAATGTCCATGCGCTCCATTGTTCACATTTTTTTCGCAAGCCTGATAGCGACTTGGAATCAAGGACTTGGCTGAAGGCATTGAATAGTAAAGGAACCACCCCGTAACGTTTTTGTTTGTTCCTATCACTTTGTTGATAAAAAACCAACCAAGGATAATCCTTTCCCTGAGTTGTGGTTGGGATACAATCGCACTCCCCAGCCAAAGAGGCGTCAACTCACCCAGCGGACAACTGCCTCCCCCCAGATAAAGAAACGCAGACTTGAATCTGAGGGTAAGTTCAGCAACTTTAGCTATGAAGCTGAAAATAGGGTTAATTATGATTTTGATGACACATTATGACATTGCTACCGGTATTTTGCTAAGGCAGTTGATTGTTTGAGATGGGACAAACCATGCACACGATACATCATTAATTGTGTGTATGTGTGCCTGCATGTCTACATCATAAATACAATGCAAGGTGGCATGCTGTTGTGATGATGATTGTGTGTGTGCGTGTGAGTGCACTGTTGTAGTAAAAAAATTGTCATTGTGATTATTAGTGAGAGGACTGTCTGCATTCATTTGGCTCCATCGATGTTTTCTGGTCCCCTTATTAGATTCTCCTGAAACCTGTCAGCCTGCCTGTGAGGCCGAGCCTGCTACACCAACACATCGAGATGCCCAGACCCAATGGGAGGATCCGTCACATGTTGACCACACGTACTGGTCAACAACACCGTCTGTGAAAGTAGACAAGGCCACACAGTGCGAGGCAGAAATGGGTCCTACTGTGACTAGCACCATGGTCATTGATGATGCTAGGTCCCGGCTGTATACAGGAGTGCGTATGGTTAAATTTTTCACCTTAGTGACGGTGTTGTTGCCTTTCAGTAAGCCATCAATTACCCTTCCTGTTGTTGACCAAATCCTAATGACTTTGATGAAGTTAAAACTAAACCTAATATTAGGAGATATTGCTCACCGCTTCAATGTTTCTAACTCCATGGCAAGCATTGTGATTAGTCACTGGATTGACGTGATGGGTGAACAGTTCAAAGTCCTGATCCCATGGCTTCCAAGAGAGACCATTCGTGCCACCATGCCCTTGTCATTTCAGAAGAACTACCCTCGAACCACCTGCATCATTGACTGTGCCGAAAGTGCCATGCAGAGAGCCACAAACCATGACTCAAGGAGTGACACTTTCAGCCAATACAAATCACGCAACACTGTGAAATCTCGTTGCTGTGGCCCCTAATGGGCTTATCATGTTTATATCTGACGCCTATGCTGGCAGAAGCAGCGATAAGTTTATCACCATGGACAGTGGGTTTCTAGACTATCTGAGGGCTGGTGATGAGGTCATGGCGGACCGTGGGTTCACCATTCGAGACTTGCTTGATGAGAGAAGGGTCAGTTTGAACATCCCTACATTCACCTACAGGCGCAATCAGTTGACAAATGAGGAGACGACACGTACCAGGCGAGTAGCCAATGTCCGCATACACGTGGAAAGAGCAATCCAGAGACTGAAGGTCTTTAAGATTTTATCCCAGACCGTTCCCATCAGCATGGCAGCGAAACTGGACAACATCTTAACCATCTGTGCTGGCCTAGTAAACCTGAAGAATCCACTTATCAGAGTGCCTTGTGAGGTTTAGAATCTTGCCTTATGTCCCAGTCTACCAACACCCAGCCATGTTGTTCATTAAATACAGATAAACACAATAAATACTGCATGCATTGTATTTTTTTAATATTATATATGAATATTTTTATAGTGATGTAATTGTGTGGGCTTTTGTATTTTACTTTTTAAATACCTGTTAAACATGTGATCTTTCTTGTTGAAGCCATTTCTTTAGTTTCCTCAAAACAATGAATTAATCCAGTGTTACTTATCTACAGTATGAGCTTGCTATGATGATAAACTGTGTTAACAGAAATTGTAACCCTCTAAGGAACATTAGGCCTATCATTCATGATTGTAGTTCAGTGCAATAATGAAATTAAATTAAATTACATCAAACTTTATTTTACACAAACAGTACAGGCACGTTGATATATTGCACAGCACAAAGAGATCCTGTAAATTGTGCATTATCTAAACAACGTATAGAATGCCAAATCTGTTGGCTCCTGTGGGCATGACCTTAATAAGGCAGTTTATGTTATTTTTAAAATGCTGCGATATTTACTGCAGAACTGTAACCTTCCCTCGACAAAATCATCAACAATTTTCGGGAGCATGTGGGCAAAGTAGAATGTGCGCAGCCTTATGATATGGCCCCGGACAAATCCTTGGTCGTAGGGTACTTCAATTTCTAGGTGCTCAGTTTTGTTCCAGATCACCAACTTGGAGTGCTGAAGCCCTGTGCAGTGCATCCCAATTTGTACCTGCATGTAGTAGCCTTTTGGACCATTGCAGGCAATATGGTAATCTACCCTATCTCCGTTTGCCACAGTGTGATTTCGCAGTTCTTTGTTGCCAACAATTCTGCTAGTGACTTTTTTCCCATCACAGGTGATTTGATCTCCAACAGAATGTCTTTGTTTATCACTCCATCAGGAGATGCTGCAAGCCACGGTTCCTTTTCGCACACCACTAAGCCTTTGGTTTCAATGCTGTTGCCCAGAGTTTCCAAATAGTCCCTTGCAAGTTCCTCCCCCTCCGCTCCTTGACGGGTTGCGGCATTGCCACGGAAGGATGGGTGTAAGTGTTCTGACAAAAACTTGTCAGGCACCGTGGTTGAGCGAATGGGCACCTTTCTAGCCGTGCTCGCTGTGATGCGCACTCTCCGCGCATCATGCCAGACCTGTTCTTTGCTCTGTGCTTTTGTAACCTTCTCAATCTCTTCAAGCTGGGCTGTGGACATGTTAATGTGTTCATCATAGAAGGTTCTACATTTTACACAAGTCAGTGGTGTGTGGTGCTCATCATGGGTTAGGAGATGGAGGCGTGAACATGGTGTTGGCTCGGTGATGGAGGAGGTATTGGCATTAAAGCAGAGCTGCAGGAGGCTACTCCCAGGGCAATTGAAAAGTTCTGCCATTGGTGAGGCAAGTGCGTTCTTCCTCCACTCTTCATGAGTCCTAAAGAGTGTCACCTTCTGTGCCGGTTCTGGAGTGGTAGAGGATGGCTGTGAAGTTGGTGGCGGCTGGTAGAGATCCTTCCTGTTGTGTCGTTTGAAGCGCACATACTTCATCTTCCTCTGACCAGCATTTCTTTTAGACCCAGCATTCCACTGGTTCTGTCCGTCTGTGCAGGCAAGCCCGGTTTTCCCCTGTCTCACAGCATTTTCTACCTAGAGAGATATAGTAAAAACAGTGCATAGATATTGTAATGGGTTCACTGCAAACATGTCATATGATATAATATATTGCACACATAGCCTACAATGAATATACAGAACATTGGGTTTGCATGCAGAAATGCACTTTATGAAGAAAATGCGTTATTATTATCATCATGGCACAAACACACTTCGCACTCTAGCCAAGTAGCCTATGATGTAGTTCGGATACCAAAAATAAACCAGATAAGGCCTAGGCTACAATGGTCAAATAATCTAGTTACCTTCCACAGGATCGCAGCTGAGTGGGAACACGATCTCCCTGGTCCAGCAACACACGTACATCCCGCAGTTTTGACTTCTCCAGCTTCAGTTACCAGCACCCAAGCATTATGCCACGCATTGTTCAAACACTGGCTAGGCTCTACATTTGCTTTCAGATAAACAAAACGATCATGTTTGTATGACATGACACAACCGACTTTGTTGCTGTGGAGGTATTGATATGCCTCGGAGGCTTTCAGATTGTCCATTGCTTTTCCATCTATTGCTAAGGATTGCACGAAGTAGGAGCAAATCTTGCTGTACGTTATGCTGGGCCACATCGTCATGTTATCCTCCCAGTTCTGCACTGAATTCGGATGGGGGAGAATAACGCCATCTCCAGTCAAAGAGGTAGAACTGTGATCCCAGGCTAGCATCGAAATCGCTGTGTTTTCACCGGCAGACGCTGCGCAAACCACTTCCGGCGGAAATGAAATGCATATTTGCAGCGTTATGGCGGCGCCCATGTTTGCGTGCGTAAACTTGTCTATAGGGTCTATAGCCTTTATACCACATATACTATATAGGGCCTATAGTATCTGTTAGGGGTGTAACGGTACACGTATTTGAACCGAACCGTCACGGTACAGGCACTTCGGTGCGGTTACAGAGGTCTACCGCGGTACGTAAATGTGGCGTACATAGCGTTAATACGGCGAATGTAAAGGCTTGTTTTGCGGTGCGGAACTTAAAACTTGAAGTCGGAGCTTCCCCCCGGACCGTTTAGCCTTATTAGGCTCGGCTGGGCTCGCACGTGCGCGGCCACCGCGTAGTAGCAGTAGCAGAGCGCGATCGCGACTGTGTGTGGATTGATGGCTACTAGCGATGCCCCCCTGTCATTTAAATCCCAAGTGTGGGAGAACTTGGGATTCCAGGTTAATTATCACAATGGGGAAAGACGAGTGGACAAGTTGAAAGCTGTGTTTAGACATTGTTCAACAGCGATCTCCTATGCAAATGAAACACATCGAACATGCACACGCATGTAAAAAGGCACCATCCAGGTGTTACTGTCACCGCTGCGAAAATTAAAAAAGTTGTTCAAACCCAGCTCACTACACTATTTAATCAACCCCTACCCCTGTCTGGGAATTCAGAACAGGCAAATGCCATCATCAGGTCTATTGGTGTTTTCATTGCCTCTGACCTACGGCCATTCTCCGTTGTTGAGAACACAGGTTCTAAACATATGATGAAGGTAAGCAGTTGCAGTACCTACTACCAGTGTCCCTAGTGAAAGGGTATCTTTTTTATAAAATACATAAGCTGTAATTTAAGTTAAGGCTGCAGTTTCACTTTTATTTAATGATTGATATTTATATTTATGAGAACTTCAGAGCTTTAGAGATCTGCAGGAATATTTTTTTTCAGTATGTTTCATACTGACAGCTAAAACTGTGTTTAATTCGTTACTAATTAAACTTATGTTCGTTCAGTCAAGCAATCCGTTTTTTTCTTAACTATGAACCGAACCGTCCTGTACCGTACCGTGACTTCAAAACCGAGGTACGTACCGAACCGTGACTGTTGTGTACCGTTACACCCCTAGTATCTGTTAGTGCTGGGTTGAAAAGATCGATCCGCCGATTTTAAATCGATTCTCATCTTACCCACCACAGATCGGTACGCACGTCCAAAGATCGATTTTTTTAATATATATATATAGATTATGTGTGTGTTTGTTTAATTTTTTTTCCGCGATGAACTTTAACCCCACTAGTCGCGTCACTCGCGTGACTTCGCGCAGGCGTAGTGTGAAGATCACGCGAGATCAAAACATAACAACATGGCGGCAGGCGGTAGCGGTGGTGACGATAGCCGAGCTCCCGACTTGAAAAGGCCAGCGTCGTTTAAAGCGGATATCTGGAACTATTTCGGGTTCCGAAATGACACGGCTAATGAGCTTGACAAAAGCAAAGCAATTTGCAAGATATGCCAGACGGAGGTGAAGTATTGTGGAAATACGACTAACCTCAGGAACCACATGCAGCGACACCACAGAGATATCGTGTCCCAGCCCACCGGTCCACAGCAAAAGAAACTCAAGGAAGCTCTACAACTACCAGCCAACTCTGCACGTGCGAACAGAGTAACCGAGGTAATTGCGGGCTACATTTGCAGTGCTATGGTCCCGTATTCCGTCGTTGAAAACCCGGGCTTCAGGCGGCTCATCAAGGTGTGTGAACCTCACTATGATATGGTGGCGCGCAAACGTATGACTGAACAAGTTATTCCGAACATGTACAGTGTAGTCAAAGAAACCGTGAAAAGCAAGCTGCAGTCAGCTGAGAGATTGGGCATTACGAGGGATACCTGGACATCCGTGGCTGCACAGTCTTGCATAAGTGTGACAGCAAACTACATAGACGAGGAATGGAACCTAATCTCAAACGTGTTACAGACCACAGAAGTCGCGACTGACCATCGGTCTGTCAGTCTCGCTGAAATGTTGAGGAATGCTTTAGAGGAGTGGGGTCTGATTCACAAAGACCCGACCATAGTGACAGACAACGCGGCAAATATTGTCCGTACAGTTCACATTATGGGCCTAAAACACGTCGGCTGCTTTGCACATATAATCAACCTCGCCTCACAAGCCGGTCTCAAACTTCCGATAATCGCACGCCTACTTGGGAGAGTGAGGCATATCACATCGTTTTTTCATCGCAGTACCACGGCCTCCCGCATCCTCAAGGAAAAGCAGAAGCTACTGCAGCTGAAGAAACACAAGCTCACAATCGATGTCGTGACCCGGTGGAATAGTGCTCTAGATATGCTGGAACGCTTTCTAGAGCAGCAACCAGCGATTTCTGCCGCTCTGCTTGTACCCGAAGTCCGCAGAAATGAAAAGGATCTGTGCACCCTGAAAGAGGACATCACGGATGCAGAGGATGTGGTCAGAGCTCTGAAGCCAATGAAGACAGCCACTCAAGTCATGTCAGAGGAAAAGACTCCAACTCTCTCATTGATCGCACCCCTGCATGCCCTGCTGCTGAAGGAGATGACCAGCCTCCCAGAAGACTCCAGACTCGTTAAGGACATGAAGGATAAAATCAAGGAAAACCTGAGCACAAGGTAGGCGTTTGTGTGTGTGCATGTGTGTGTGTGTGTGTAGTTATAGTTAACTGTCTGTACTGTATACTGTATAATATTAAATGAAACATAATTAAAGGAAACAAAACATCCATTATCCTCCTGTGATTAGGGATGGGTATCGAAAACCGGTTCTTGTTGAGAACCGGTTCCGACTGTTTTGATTCCTTGGAATCGTTTGTGCCAGTTTTGCAAACGATTCCCTTATCGATTCCGAGCGGGCGCGGATGACGTCACCACGCACCTTGCGTAGCTTACGCAAGATAGGTACGCAACGTGCGTAGCGACGTCCAGTGCAGTGCAGCCGGCAACATGGCACCCAAGCGGTACAAACACTCGAAAGTGTGGTTACATTTCACGAGAAAGGGTGACAACAGGGTAACTTGCAATATTTGCAAAGTGGATATTTCATCAACGGGAGGAAATACTACCAATATGCAGAAACATTTGCGCACACGGCATGCGATAACTTTGAATGAATGTCGCGTTTTCGATACGCTCCGGAGTGATTCTCAACCCAACAGCAGCAGCAGCAGCAACGTTGGCATGTCCCGAGAGATCACGCATTCTGCCTGAAAAAGCAGACATGCTCATTTTCTGCAGAAGAATTGTTAATACGTCGTAGCTGTAATAATGCACAGTTCCATTGAGTTTGACTGAATTCGTCACTGGCTATTAGAAAAATGTTACTGGATGTTACCGGCCATTCTTGTATTTGCCATATTTTCTCTTCTCTCTCACACAGAAAGATGATGCCAACAACACAGGTGAAGCTGAAAGAGTGGCACAACAAGTGGAACCCCAAACCCCTACAGCCAAGGACTCCACTGCCTTGGAGTCTCTCTTTGGGGAAGCCTACAGAGCAAGAGAAGAGGGAGAAGCTCAAAAATCTACAGCTGAAAAGGCAGCAGATGAGATGCTGAGATACAGATCAAGGAGACCTGCAGGACTGCAGGACGAACCTCTGGCCTGGTGAAGGGAGAATGAAAAGGAATATCCTCTGTTGGCTAGGGTGGCAAAGCGATACCTCTGTATCCCAGGGACCAGCATCGCTTCAGAGAGGGTATTTTCTACCACAGGTGATATAGTCACTGCGAAAAGGAGCTTCCTTAGCTCAGAGCATGTGAATGAGCTCCTGTTCTTGAATAAAAATCTTGTCATTCCAAAATAGACTAGCAAAGTTATGACATGATGAGGACAGTGAGTCAATCCAGTTTGAGTTTGCAGTTAAGACAGTTTATAGTTCAATTAAATTGTCAGTTTACATGCTTGCACTTTAAGCAATTGAATGTTTTATACTTAAGATTTACTGTGAGATATTCTCCAAAGAAAAACTAGTCTGTGAGACACTTGTGTTTTCTCAGGTACTACTACCTCTCTGATGTTTATTATTTTACATTTGATAGTTTGGTTACTTAGCCACTCAGTTACCAGCACTTTGACTGAATATTTTTGTTAACTACATTACATTGAAAGCACTGGTTATATTGTTTTGTCAGTGATACTGCTTTCAACACTGAAAAAAATAAAAGTACATTTGTATTTAACAGCAACAGCTTTTGGGTGAATTCTTAATGCCATATTTTAATAACACTAACCCTGGATCGGATCGAATCAAATCAATAAAATCGATTCTGAATCTTAAGAATCGGAATTGAATCGATTCTTGAAATTTGAATCGATACCCAGCTCTAGTATCTGTTAGGGGTGGGAAAAATAATCGATTCTTCGATGCATCGCGATTCTCGCTAGAACGATTCTGTCTCGATGCAGATAAATTAATAATCGAAATTTAAAAAAAATGTTTTTATTTTTTTGCCTGCTGCAACTTTATGTTCGCCAGAGAGGGATAATCTTTGTCGTTTTAAAAATATTTAATTTATCTTCAGTGTGCATTGGCCAATCTGATTTGTCGTGACACGATTGTGATTCAGCCTACGCATGCATGCAAACTCACAGCCAGACACAAGAACTGCTTCTAATTCAAGAGCAGCTTTTCCTTTAATGACATGGAAAAGAAAGATTAGAAATAAAATGAAAACTGAAACCTATTTTTTGCATGCTTCCATATTGTGTTATAATGAAAGCTGCATTGATTATTGCATTGTTCATAGAAAGTCATATTTGTGACAAAAACTTTCTCTCTTATAAAATATTAGACATATTAGATTCGATAAGTTAATTCATCTGTTGATGTCTTTAATGATCATCACAAAAGTAGGAAGTGATTAAGCAAACTCTGAGTAGCAAAGCCCAGATGTATATATATATTTTTGAAAATCACGCATGGAAATGTACATAGAAAAAAATTGTTGCATCGATAATCGCTTCAGAATCGAATAGTTGACCTCATAATCGTAATCGAATCGTGAGGTGCTAAGAGATTCCCACCCTTAGTATCTGTGGTATGAAGGCTGAATCGTGACTGTCTATACTTTCAACAAAAAGTGGCAGTTTTTCCCCTATATGCACCTAGCAGTGGTGGTACGCCGCTGCTGAATTTCTTTTTTTTCACAAGATGAGAGATCTTCAGCTTATCGCTTTAAAATACGAATGGTATATTATTTTGCGCTACGCAAAATAATATCACATTCTGTGCGCTTCATATACAGGCCAATTTACAAACCAAAATAGAACTTTTTGGTAAAAACTCAACTCGTCGTGTTTGGAGGAGAAAGAATGCTAAGTTGCATCCAAAGAACACCATACCTACAGTGAAGCATGGGGGTGGAAACATCATGCTTTGGGGCTGTTTTTCTGCCAAGGGACCAGGACATCTGATTTTAGATTTTTTTTTCATTTTGTCTCTCATAGCCGAGGTATACCTATGATGAAAATTACAGGCCTCTCATCTTTTGAAGTGGGAGAACTTGCACAATTGGTGGCTGACTAAATACTTTTTTGCCCCACTGTGTGTGTGTGTGTGTGTGTGTGTGTGTGTGTGTGTGTGTGTGTGTGTGTGTGTGTGTGTGTGTGTGTATATGTATGTGTGTGTATATATATATGTATGTATGTTTATATATATGTATGTGTGTATATATATATGTGTGTGTGTGTATATTTAAGCAATATATCACGACAGGCCGTGGTATATGCTCATTATACCACGGCTAAGGGGCGTTGTTCGGCCCGACGCGAAGCGGAGGGACGACAACCCCCTTGGAGGGAGAGAGAGTGAGACCCTCAAAGAGAGGGACCATCACAGAGGGAGGGCGACAATCAGAGAGAGAGTGAGAGCGAACCTCTCCTGTCAATCATCCCTCTCTTCTCCCTCGACCAATCAGCACGGGCACGTTCGGCGTGTCTTCCTGGGGACGGGGCCTACCTTGCCCTGTCACATGTCACTCATCACTCTCATCCCTCGACCAATCAGGCACGGGGACGTTCGGGCGGGTCTTCCTGGTCCAGGACCGGCGAGGCGGGGCCTACCTGGCCCTGAAGCAGATGAGGATCCCCGACGTGATCCGTCTCAAGCAGGAGCAGCACGTCCACAACGAGAAGGAGGTGCTGAGCGAGGTCAACCACCCCTTCCTCATACGCCTGTGAGTGGACCCCCATACTTAACTGTGTGTGTAAGGTAGGGCTGTCAACGAATATTCGAGGTTCGAATATTCGTTCGAATATGTATCCAAAAACGCGAATTCGAACGTGAAAATTAATATTCGAATGTGAAAAAACACTCCCGCGGTACAAGCGCCTCTATCTGCTTTGTGAATGAGCCTCTGTCTGTTCGCGATATCCCTCGTTTTAAAGTAAGGAAATGCCCAGCGAAAGCCGCCGCCCACCAGCACTCTCAACGAGACGGCAAACATAGAACACATACTGTACAAAGTAATCTGATAGGCTACTGTAGGCCTACAGCGTAATCTGATAGGCTACTACTGTACGTGCATGTGCGCAGGAAGTTGTACGTGATCTGATACTGTACGTACTGTACGCATACGCACACATACCCGGGCACATCTGTCCACGGCGCACCCGGGTGAGTTCTCGGCAAAGTCCGAGACAGCTTTTTTTTCATGAATCCGAACGGTGCGTAGTGCTGGCCCTTTCGCTGACATGGTGGAAGACGTAGGCGACATGCATTTTTTTCTTTATCGATTTTAATAGGCCTTCTCGATAAATGGTAAGCAAAGCAAGGAACGTTACCACTAGCATACTTTGTAACATTCAGAAGCGGGCGTCTTCTTCAGATTACTATAGTTTGCGCGCTTGCAGGTGTGGTGGTGAAATGCAAGCCATACAAAGTTGTGGCTTTTCATGATTAGGCCTCCACGTTACTGGGCTGTTTATAGGATATATATATATCCCACTAATTTGAACCATGGTTTTGTCGCATTATTGACATATTGACGGCAACTGCGTAAAATAGGCAACCAGATATTCGAATAGTTCGAATTCGTGATTTTTTTCAAAACGAACATTCAAATGTCATTTTTGACAGCCCTAGTGTAAGGGTAACTGTGTGTGTGGGTGTGTGTGTGTGAGGGTAACTGTGTGTGGGTGTGTGTGAGTATGTGTGTCAAGGTAACTGTGTGAGGTTAACTGTGTTTGTGTGTGTTTGTTTGTTTATGTGCGTGTGCGATTGTGTTAGCCTGTGTCGGTCTGTCTGGATGGGTTTATCTGTGTGTGTGTGTGTGTGTGTGTGTCTGTTTTAGGGATGCACCGAATATTCGGCCACCGAAAATGTTCGGCCGAAAATGGCCCAAAACATAATTTTCGGTTTCGGCAAAAGGAGTAAAAAGGCCGAAAAAAATACACTGAACATTTTTATTTTTCATTTAAAAAAAAAAAGTAACCGGTGTGGAATGAGCCGGGTGCGCTTATAAAAAAAGAGGGATTAAAAAAGAGCCGAACGTAAATTTGTTGACTACCTGACAATAAAGGGAGATGAAAAAAGGTCTGCATGCACTTGTGAACAACTAAATGACAATAAACGGAGATGAAAAAAGAGCCGAGGGCACCTGTTTAAAATAAAATAGGGGGGGGCCGGGTTGATTGAATTACTTTTCAGTTAAACGTCTTTTTCAAAAGTGGCGTTACGTATACAAATAATTTCAACCTGTGATCAACAACTCACATGTGTGTTCTCTCAGTTACAAGTGTAATTTAAAACATATGTTGGATGATCAAGCTGTTTTTTAACTTTAAACGTAAGTTGACATTTGTCTCAAACGCCCCGCCTAGTCGAGACGTTTGAAACACACAATGCGGGACGAATGAAACAGCATATTTTAAAAATAAACTATTGACCTTACTCTTCTTTTTATGCAACATACCGGACAACATACTAGTGTACTCGTCATTGCTATATATTTTTGGCCTGTGCGCAATTGTCAAGATGCACATTTCGATTAAAAATCAGCTTTCTTCTTTTGGACGACTAAATTTGCAATAAATTTACTCATACACAGTTGAACATCCTTATATTTATTTTAAACAAAAACTACCAGGTCAACCAGATAACATGACACCTGTTGCGTTTGAAACAAGTGTTTCAATCGTCCCGACAGCGACTACTGACACTTTTTTTTACCTCTAAACTAACTCTGACATTGCACACTGTAGCACAGGTTTAAGTACTAATTCATCTGTTGAATATAATTATGGCAAGCAACAAAAAAGACACCTATTTATTACAAAAAAAGTACCGCAGGAAGGATTTTACTTCCTGTTTTCGAGCGCTCTCGAAAACAGTTTCGGGGATAACATTTGAACGGTGGGGCGTCATTACACGAAATTTCCCAGGGTTGGTCAGTCTGGTGTGCTGAACGCAGTTACGAAATTTGACGTGAAAGCCTTGCGTGGTTTTCGAGGAAACGTTTTGTTTTACTCGTTTACTTAAAATCTAGGCCTACATTGTTCTTAAATTCTTGCTATAAGGTCTGCTGGAATGTTAGAAAACGTTCAGTATTAAATAAATGGCAACTGTTTCAGCATATTCGGTTTCGGCCAGGAATTTTCATTTCGGTGGTTCCCTAGTCTGTTTGTGAGTGTGCGCGCGCATGCTGAGCTAATCAGCCTTATTTCATGTACCATTTCCTCATATATTTCATTAATCTTTCTATCACAAGTTCAGTACCGACGGCACCACTTAAAACTCCTGCGCAACGTTACCCAACCACAGTCATAACAACTCGCATTGCTTCTCCAACCCCCCCTTAACACAGTGACTCTCTCCCTCCTCTGCTTCCAAAGTGTATTAATACTCCCAGACCGGGCTTCACAGCAAGAGTGCGGTCAGGTTGTGGTTATTTCGGGGGGGGTGTCTGCAGGCCTGGCCATAGCGGAGCCAAGACCTCTGCGGAAGTGTCTTGAGTGCTCGACTGATCGCTCGCTATCAAGTTTCACATCAATGGTCCATCTCAGCTGGACCGTTGAGAGATGATTCGATTCCTGGAGTCCCCCCTCCTCCGTTGTGCATGAATGTGTTTGTGAATATGTACATGAATGGGTGAATGTGTGTATATAAATGGGTCTAAAATGTCTGTAAACTACCTGTAAAATGCCAGTAAGATACCGGGGAAAGGCCGTTCAAATGCCCTTCAAATGCTGTTAAAATGCCAGTAAGATACCAGTAAAAAGCCAGTAAAATTTCATCAAACGCCATCAAACCAGTTCCCCTCCTCAAACCTGTCCTGAGCGCCCCCCCTCCAGTCTGCTGCTGTCCGTGTGTCCCGACGCAAACAGAGCAGAACCAGACCCTCAGCACACAGGCCTACAGGCCCCGGGCTAAGACACCACGCAACAGGGAGTAAATATCCGAAGAGAGGCCTCATGTGTGTCTTTGTGAAATGTAGCCAGGTGATGTTTTTTGTCTTTTTTGTGGTTTATGCTGCCTTTGTCTCCTTCCCTACCTCTATCTTTACTCTACTCTACTGTACTCTTCCTTCCTCTCCTCTCCTCCCATCTCCTCTTCCTCCTCCACCCTCTCCCCTCCTCCACCTCCCCAACTCCTCCCCCTCTCTCCCTCCTCGTCCACCTCTCCTCTCTTCATTCATCCTCCACCCTCTCATCTACCTTATACACTACTCTTTGCTTCTCTCCCCTCTCCCTTTCTCCTCCCCCCTCTCTCCCTCTCCTCCTCCCCCACCTCTTCCACCCTCTCATCCACCTCCTCCATCTCTTCCACCTCTCCCTCTACCTCTCCTCCACCTGCCCAACACCTCCATCCCTCTGTGTGCCACCCTCTCCCTCTACCTCTCCTCCCCCCCTTCCTCCCCCACTCCTCCACATCTCCTCCCCTCCTCCTCTTCCACCCTCCCTCCCTCTCCTCCCCTCCTTCCTTACACCCCCTCTCTCCTCCCCCACCTTCACCCCCAGGTTCTGGACGCACCACGACGACCTCTTCCTCTACATGCTGATGGACTACGTGGCGGGCGGGGAGCTCTTTAGCTACCTGCGCTCGCGGGGTCGCTTCGGGAACGCCGCCGGCCTCTTCTACGGCGCCGAGCTGGTTGTCGCCATAGAGTACCTCCACGCCCGCGAGATCGTGTACCGCGACCTGAAGCCAGAGAACATCCTTCTGGACGGCGAGGGACACATAAGGCTGACGGACTTTGGCTTCGCCAAGAAGCTCTCTGATAGGTGGGTTTGGGCGCACGAAAGTGGGTTTGTTGTACTTACGCTAGGTACGTTCGTTGGGCTCACTGATGGGGTTGGGTTTGGGCGTTCAAACCGAAGTTTGTGTACGTTTGTACTTACGTTAGCTACTTACGTTTGTTAGGTACGTACGTTAGCCTTTCCGATGGGTGGGTTTGACGTTGGGTTTGTATGATTTCTACGTACTTTTGAACAAACTTTCGAACCTACGTTCAAACGTTTGTGTAGGTTTGTCTGTGTTACGTCTGCTGACGTGTGTAAGAGTACGTATAAGTACATCCGTGCGTACGATTGACGTTTGATGTCTACTGTCGAGTTTAAGCAAGATGGAGGGTTGGAGGGCTCTGTTCCTGTCTGTGTCCCGTCTATGTCTCCCTCCTCTGTCTGTCTGTCTGTCTCTGCCTCTGTCTCTGTCTCCCCCTCTGTCCAGTGTGTACACAGCCGCCCTGCATAAATACGCGAGATAGAGAGAGAGAGAGAACAGGAAACGTTTGATGAGCCCTCTCGTGTTTTCAAAGAGCTCTCGCCGCAAAAAGACCACACACACACACACACACACACACACACACACACACACACACACACACACACACACACACAGACACTACGACACACACACACACACACACACACACACACACACACACACACACACACACACACAGTCTCTTACGGAGCCTCGGTGTGTTTTCAAAGAGATGTTGCCGAAACAACAGACAATCACAGGAGATAGTCGAAGCGTGCGTCGCGGAAGTCCTCTCTCTCTGTCTGTCTCTTTCTCTCTCTTTCTCACTCTCTCTCTCTCTGTGCTGGGAGTCACAAGGGCTTTAGACTGAGAGTACACCGGGTACCTGATGTCTCTAGTCGAAGACAGGCAGGCGGATACAAATAAACATGCAAACCTGTCTGTAGGGATGTGTGTCTGTGTGAGAGTAATTATTTTGTGATAGTGCGTGTGTGCGAATATGTGTGTGTGTTTGTCTGTGCGTGTGTTTGTGTTTCCGCACGTGTGTTTGTCAGAACCTGAACAACTAGAACTGTCCGGGGGGGAGGCGGGGTGTGTGTGTGTGTGTGTGTGTTTGTGTGTGATTGAGTGATTGTGTGAGAGAGTGTTTGTTTGTCTGTGTACTTGTGTGTGTGTGTGTGTGCGTGTGTGTCGTGCCTCAACATCAAAAGCCCTCTGTTCTCCTGTCTCGCCGGGAGAGAGCGTGCGTTACTATGACGATGATGATGACGTTGATGATGAGGACGAAACAATACTGTAAGAATAACGAAAACGTGTGACGGAGAGATGCCTGTCAAGACTGTCTCTCGTCGGACCTGAGACCGAGGAGTCCTTACGCAAACGCGGCCGTCAAGGGCTCCACTTGTAGTTTCATCACCCCGTCTCCCCCGCTCTCTCCCCCCTCCTCCCCCCCTCACCTCGACGTTTTGTGGGGGTGGGGGGGCGGGGGTGTCGGCTTCGGCATGGCGATGACCTCTGGTGACATGGGAACATGTCTCTCTCTCTCTCTCTCTCTCTCTCTCTCTCTCTCTCTCTCTCTCTCTCCTCTCTCTCTCTCTCTCTCTCTCTCTCTCTCTCTCTCTCTCTCTCTCTCCCCCCCCCCTCCCCCTCTCTCCCTATCACCCTCTACCTCTCTACGTCAGTTTTGGGTAGGGGGTGCGAGTGGCTCTGTTGCTGTGTGCCATAAACAAACGTGTGGCCAGAAGACGTTGGCAGATGGGACGGAGTCTCATCACCCCTGACCCCCAAAACTTCCTCCACCGCCAACCTTGATGCACCACCACCACCTCCGACACCACACTCTTGATGCACCACCACCTTCAGGAGGAGCGTACTAGGTCGTTATGGCGACTCAAGGATGACCAGACGTCCAGAATGATGGGTGGTTCTGGATGGGGGGGGGTACCGGATATGCACCGGTTCCCCCTTCCCAGCACAATCTCTAGTGCTGGGAAGGGGTTGGTTGCCCTGGATGACTGTGGATAGTCGTCGGAGCAACGCCACGCTGGCGGAAGTGGCCAATGGGATGCTGTCGGCGTTGCGATGACCTCTGGTGACATGTGAACATGTCTGCCTCTCAACCTCCCTCTCTCACTCTCTCGCTCTCCTCTCTCTCTCTCCCTCTCTCTCGCTCTCTCTGTCTGCCTCTCTCGCTCTCTTTTTGTCTCTGTCTCTCTCTCTACCTCCTATACCTCTTTAACTGTCTCTCTAGCTCTACCTATTTCTGTCTCTCTCTCTCTCCCCCGTTCAGATGGAGAGGAGGGGGAGGAAGGGGAGTGAAATATATATCTCTCTATCTCTCCACCGTGTCTGCAAGAGTGAAACAGATTGGGGGCAAAATGTGTGTGTGTGTAGTTGCTCTGTGAGAGTGCGTGTGTGTTCGTCTGTGTGTCAGAGATGCGCGGTTGGCGGTTACACCCGCGGACTCCGCGGTTAAACCGCGGATCGGGCGGGTGACGTGACAAAAAATAATATTTTAATTAAATTCGGGCAGTTGGCGGTTTAACCAACGAAATTCAAAAATATATACACATTGTTAAATGTCGTTACCTACTTCCAGGCGCGTCGTTAGACCGGGGCATTCGAGGCTATAGCCCCGGATCTTTTGGGAATAGCCCCGGATCGCTGTGCCGTCAAAAAGTACCAAACCATAATGATGAAAATAGCCCCGCAGAGTTGACTTCTTTGTGGTCGTATTACCAGCGGCCACAGATGCAACATTGTAGCAAGTGGAAACCGCAAAACTCTGACATGTCCATATATGGGCAGATCTAGAATCATTTGTTGCAGAATGTTGCAAATTCAGCGTTGGTATTCTTTCTTCCCTATGCATAGCGCATGTTGTTGATAATGCTGTTTCGTGCTGCTAGCCTTTTAGTGAGATCAGAGTGTTAGAAGGACAGTAATAAAATATCTTTGGCAAGATGGATATAAGAAAGAGAGACCCCGCAGTGAATTCAACCCGGTCCACTTGACATCGGGTAGGTGCATGACAGTGGTACCGTTAAACTTCGATCACCGAATTTCAAACAAAACTCTTGCTCAGCAACGATGGGAAATACTATCAAATGTATTATTTAAACCAGTATGAATATTACCGTAGGCCTACACGTTTACCAGGCAATCAAATAACACGCACACACACGCACACGCAGTAGCCCGGTGAAATTTCGGAATTAATAGGCTCGAGTGAACAGGCAAGAACTTTCTAGCCTCGCGTCAGCAGCGCATGGCCTACCTAAAAACAACAGGCGGATGGCGGGCGGGTGCGGTTTTGAAAATCGGGGAAAAAAAATCTTGCGGATGGATGGCGGGCGGATCAAGCGTTTTGTGATGCGGTTGCGGATGAAATAATAGTCCATCCGCGCATCTCTAGTGTGTATGTGTGTCTATCTCTACTGTGTTTGTTTCCATGCGTATGTCCATGTGCGTGTCTGTGTAAGTATGCGTGTCCCTACTGTGGTTGTGTGTGTTTCTCTACTGTGTTTGTGTGTGTGTCTCTACTGTCTGTGTGTGTGTGTGTGTGTGTGTGTGCATGTGTGTGTCTATCTACTGTGTGTGTGTGTGTGTGTGTGTGTGTGTGTGTGTGTGTGTGTGTGTGTTGTGTGTGTGTGTGTGCCTTTGTGTGTGTGTGTGTGTGTGTGTCTCTCTAATATGTGTATGTGTGTCTGTCTGACCCACTTGCATAAATAGAGGGCAGGGCCATGCCTGGCCTTCTGTGTGCAGAGAGGAAAAAAAAGACATGGCCGCTCGGGTGTCCCATGATGAAACAGTGCCCCCTGGTGGTGTGTGTGTGTGTGTGCGCTTCTAGCCCTGCAGGTACCTGACGATCCGCTTGTTCCTAACTAGCTATTCGCATCGCTGCTAGCGCCAAAAACTCACACTCACATTCATACTGACACCCAAAAATGAACACAAGTGCTTGCAGACACACACGCACACGTACACACACACTCAGACACACATTCACACACACAAACACATACTTAAAACACACATAGACAAACTGCTTTGCGAACATGAACACGCAGACACTAACACACATGGATGAACACACCATAACACACAGATGCATGCAGACATATACACACACACACACACACCCACACACACACACACAAACACACAAACTTGTTCATACTAACACACACACACACCTGAACAGAAACACACTCACGCATACACATACACACACACGCACACCTCCCTCCTCCATGGTTGGAGATCACAAGAGAGGCACGGCCAACTGCGGACAGGCGCTCACCGTGTCATTTCCATTTTTAGACAAGGATGGTAAAAAACAACCCATTGTTGCCACGGCGACCGGACGAGAGAGAGACAGAGAGAGAGAAAGAGAGAGAGAGAGAGGGAGGGAAAGAGGGAGAGAGAGAGGGGTCATGGTCATCATCCATGCGGTGTCAGTGACACTGCAGCGGGCCCTCCTCTTCATCAGAGGACGAGTGGTCCCTGTGTCAAGTGACACCAGAGTCAGGTGCCAATCAGGCACTGATTGGCAATCATGGCTGTCCCCCCCCCCCCTCCATCTACATAACTCTCTAAAGACAACCCAGCGCCTATTAAGGTGAGTTCACACCAAAATACACATTTGTCGCCCGTTCGCGTTGTTGCCTAAGTTTTGTCACACGACAAATCATTAACTGTCGCTGTGCAAGTTTTGTCAGGCGAATTTGCTGCGGTTCACCCCGGACTGCGCTGCAAGGGAATGTTTGGCCGGTTGAACGCTGATTGGCTGTTACGTTATGTTACACATGTTAGGGTTTGGCAATCGTCTACAAGCTTCCATCGTCCGATAGCACCCCCTAGCGATCGCCGATAGTCTATACAATCGGGGGGGAACTTTATAATATTTTTCTAATAATTATTAATAATAATTTATAACTTTGAAAATTTTTTCGGTTTTATTTTTCTAATTTTTTCTTATAAACGATAAGGATTGTCTTCCCCTTGGACCAGCGTGAGCCTCCGCTGATTTGAGTTTCGATACGTCTGTGCTGGCGGCGCTGTCATGATGACACACGAGCTGGGTTCGAAATCGTTCCCTATCACGGACATAGTGCACTATAGGGTGCTTGCTTGCCATTTTGTAGTGGTGTTCGAATTCTCAGTAGTTAATTTCATGCACTATATAGTGCACTTAAAATACCCAAAATTTGAGTGAACATATGATGTTCCCTACGTGTTACTCCCGTATACCACAATGCAATGTTCATGTTTTTCCGGAGGAGAAGAAGCTGAATCACCGCGAAAACTAATACATTTAATGATGAGTCTCCGGCTTTCGTTTAGAAATGTCAACAATTTATTTGGGATTTGACATAGAAAATTTAATATTCAAAATTAATAAGAAAAACCTTGATCAAGGAAACGTAACATTCAACATCAATACAACCTCCAGCTTTCCTCGAGAGTGCCCGTTTGTTTACATGATGTGGGCGCATCTGTCTGCGTCACACAGATGCATGGCGCGTTTACTGACGCAAATGACGTTTAGAAATGTTCCGCGTAGTGTCCGAATTCTCGTTTGTTCGTTCCTTATGTAGTGCACTATATCATGAACACTATATGGGGAATAGTGAGTGAGTGAATAGGGAACGATTTCGAATACATCTCATGTACCACAGCTGCGATCCGGAAATGGTGCAGCGGGGTGTGATGTCATTTCGCCGTGCGAGCAGACCGGTAGGTTTCGAGCTCCACCCCTCTCCTCTCGTAGCAGTGAGTGAATACGGCAGGTCAGCGCTACATGTTTCCACCTGTGTCAGTTAACTTCAATTACAATTTGCGGGGCTTTTTAAGTTGTAAAAATAGCCACCAGAGGGCCGTTTTTCGATTTTATTAATTCTTTAAAAAATGATCGCCTTTTTATCAGCAACTTCAGACGATCGAAGATGGAATCCATCTATCGCCGATAGTCGATAGAATCGACTATCGGCCCATCCCTAACACATGTCACTCAATGGCCACGCTGTTGAACGCTGTTTGGCTGTCATCACGCGAATGTTGCGGCAATGTTGAAATATTTAAACTCGAGCGATTTTGTAATGCTACAAATCCTTGTGAACGCGCTCGCCTGTGCAGGCCAGAAGTGTGGCGCGACAAAACTTGTCGCCGGTTTTCTCTAGCAAATAATTCGCCCGATTCGCGTCTCTACGTTCACTTTGTATGGGATCGTGTCGGAGTCGTCGGGGACGTTAAAGATGCAATGCTACGATTTTCCGACAAAGTTATTCAGATTTAATGTCTACTATGGTTTTTACACCACAATAAATACTACATTGGAATATATTTAAGAATCATAGCATCGCATCCCAAGAACTTGAACCCAAACTTTAAAGATCAAGTTCTGCAGATGCAATGCTACAATCTTTCAAAAGAAAGTTTTTCTGATTCAATACAAATTCCTAAGTTGCTATTCTTAAAGATGTGATGTTATTATTTTTCTAAATCAAGTTATACTGATTTAATCTTTAGTGTGATTTAAAGTCTGGGTTCAAGTTCTTAAGATAGTTAGGGTTAGGGTTAGTGTGATAGTTTGTTTATACCGATTAACTATTCATTATGGTTTAATGTATGGGTTCAAGTTCTTAAAATGCAATGTTACGTTTTTTTTCGAAAGTGTTATTGAAATTTATTCCGATTTGATATTAAATATAGTTTAACGTCAGGGTTCGAGTTCTTAAGGTCTGATACTTAAGATGCAATACTATGATTTTTCAGTGCTGATGTGATATAATCTGCGATCCTGTAAATATTGCAACACAATATTGTGTCTACAATAGTTTTTTTTCTCTCTCTCTCTCTCTCGCGTGCGCCCCAGGACCTGGACTCTGTGTGGGACCCCTGAGTACTTGGCCCCTGAGGTGATCCAGAGTAAGGGCCACGGCCGGGCAGTGGACTGGTGGGCCCTGGGGATCCTCATCTTCGAGATGCTCGCTGGGTACGTTTGTGTGTGTGTGTGTTTGTGCCAGTGCCATAAGGGGGCGATCTCTGTCTCTCCCACCTCCACCGTCACCTCCTCCTCTGACTTTCTCTCTCGCACGCTCTCTCTCCTTGTCTCTCTCTGTCTCTGTCTCTAGAGAGAGACTGTGTGTGTGTGTGTGTGTGTGTGTGTGTGTGTGTGTGTGTGTGTGTGTGTGTGTGTGTGTGTGTGTGTGTGTGTGTGTGTGTGTGTGTGTGTGTGTGTGTGTGTGTGTGTGTGTGTGCGCCCGCGTGCGTGTGTGTGTGTGAATGGTTGGCTGAAGCTGTTGATGAATGGGTGTGTGTGTGTGATGGGTGGCTGCCATGTTTGGCGGTGGCAGAGCTCCTCCATCTCCCCCTTCCACCTTTGGCGGCTTTTCATTCATGTTCCTGAGAAACTGTGTGTCTTTGTGTGTGTATATATGTGCACGCACACGTGTGCATGTAAACTATCAAAGAAAAACACAGACACATGCGCACATGAACACACACCACTGCATATGTATGTGTCTGTGCGTGCACCTGAACATATAAATGTACATGTGCACGCACAGAGATAAGAAAAACACACACATGCACACAGAAACACGTGTGTGTGTGTGTGTGTGTCTCTTGTTTACCTCCACTCTGGGGAAAATATAAGGGCTCTACCTCTACTTCGCCTCGCTCACTCTACACCCCCCCCTCCATCTTTTCATCTCTGAATCCCTGAGTGATGTGGGAAAATCTATTACGCGGAGCGTTCGGGAACAGACATGACATGCGTGTGTGTGTGTGTGTGCAAATGTCTGAGTGTGTGCAAGTGTATGAGTAGGTTAGTGTCTTTGCGTATGTGTAAGACACACACTCATGCAGTGGTGTGCTCTGTCGTTGTGTGACACACGCAGACATATTTTGCACATGTGTGCTTGTGCATGCAGAAATACACACACACATGCACACCTAAACACACACCACGGTATTACTGTGAATGTTTGTGTGTTTGTCTCACACACACAATGGGTCCTATTTTAACGGTCTGGAACGCAAGTGAGAAGCGCCAAGTGCAAGTTGCTTTGTGGGCGGTTCTACGGCGATGTTGCTAGTTTACCGGTGCGAAAAATGACTTGCGCCCAGCGCATATCCAAAAAGGGTTGGTCTAAAGTAGCCTAATTACCCGTAGGTGTGGTTTGGGCGTAACATGCAATAAACCAATGAGAGTGCCAGCTCCCATCCCCTTTAAGAGCCATGAGCGCGTTTGAATCTGACGAGTCGATATTTTGACAGCGCCTCTGCAGTCTCCGATGAGACAGATGCACATGAATTTCAAACTTCAAATGGCTCAGTTTATGGCCAAATAATTTGGCCTAATTCACACATGGAATACGGTTTTCTTCCACAACTTCAGTCCTCAAATAAATGTTGGCAAAGAAAATGTATTTTATATAACATATTATATGCGGTAACTGTGGTTCTATTTAATGATATACGCAATACAGTATAAAAATCGTTTTTTATCAGTATTGTATGCATTATCGTTATCGACTTGTGTTCCTAATATGCATGTGTCCCCCCGTTAATATACATTGCCATGGACTGTATTATGCGTTAAGTGTTTAGTTTGCGGGTATTTAAACAGATGGACACACATACATGGACGCACACACGCGCGGGCGCATTCATTCATTTTTTTTAACACTCACTCACAGTAAACCTATGTTTTCTCAAGATCAAATACTCATCAATCCTAAAAGTTATGGGTATGTACACAATGTCTGTGTCAAGAAAATACGTGTTTGCTGTACGGTATTTGCAGATAAATTGATTTAAAAGTAAGATAAGAACTTTATTTCATCCCATGCATGGGAAATTAACTTGTTACAACAGCCGATGGAATCTAAATTATGCAATAATAAAATGAAAAGTTAAAAGTATCCAGTATATGTATACCGTATTTTCCGCACTATAAGGCGCACTTAAAAGCCTTTAATTTTCTCAAAAAACAACAGTGTGCCTTATAATCCGGAGCGCCTTATATATGGCAAACACTTAGGCCCCGTCCACACGGAGCCGAAACGGGCGAAAACGATCCGATTGCGTTTTATGCCGTTCAGGGATATATCAGTAAAGACAGAGTCATTTCGAAACCGCATCGAGCTGTAGAAACGCTGTAGTAAATATACAAGGCGCTGGTTCTCCACAGAAAAAAATAGAGCACATCAAACCTGCGCACATACAGCCTGCACGCTGTAAACAAACATTCAGACACGAGGAGATTCAACCTTTTAAATTGAGCAGAAATACTTTTTAATGTACAGTTAGTAATTACATTTATCAAGGGGTTTTATTTAAAGCTACAAAAAGAATACAAATAAAATAAATGAAAAATTCAACGCAACTCTGACGTCCCCCAGCTGGTGGGGGGCTAATGCCATAATCGTTTGTGTTTCAGGCGTGCACACAAATCCTAACATGAAACCGCATAGGTCCGGATAGATTTTAAACCACCTCCAAGGGTGGTTTCAGAAATGTGCGGTTTCGGTCACCAGATTCGCCGGCTCTGTCTGGACGGTCGGCCGAAACGCACAAGACTTATGCGGTTTCACCAAAAAATCGGCTTCGTGTGGACGGGGCCTTAGAAAGCGAACACACGTTCACCAAGACGGGGAGACAGCGCCGGGGGACTTACGCTACTATTTGACAATGGATCGTGGATGCCTGGGCTGATATATCAGTCTCAACTGTGGTCCGAGCTTTCACGAAGGCAGGAATAATCACTGAACTGCCAGGCAACAGCAGCGACACTGATTCGGATAATGACGAGAGGGAGCTGGGCATGTTGGATGCCGTACTCGTAGATATTGTTAATATGCCGTTAACGTTTGAACATCGTTACCATGGGAGTGAACAGAGTTGTCAGAACGCTTAATAAAGTTTGACGTCTTTATCTGACTGTTTTGTTGACATTCCCTTTAGCACAGCTCCATCTAGTCGATGCATAACGCAACCCCAGTCAAACGTTTGACTGCAGTATCTTCTATTCTATGCGCCTTATAATCTGGTGCGCCCTATATATGAAAAAAGGCCATTTTCCGCCTTATAGTGCGGAAAATACGATACATCCATAAAATAAATATAATAAATATAAATAAATCACACAGTGATTACAATGTCATGCAATAAGGGCAGAAACTGCACACGCCAAGGAGCAACACAATCAATGAGGCCAAGAGGTGCCTCACTACAGAATAAAAAAAACTTTGTCACAAATATACAGTGGAAAATGCACATTATTAAATTCAAGCATTGCATTATTAATTTAGTTGGAAGTGATTTTTTGGTAGCACAATGTTTCATTACCGATGTGTTATAGAGTCTTATGACAGATGGAATAAAAGACCTTCGGAAACGTTCCTTCTTACATGCTGGTTGTAATAATCTTTTACTAAATGAACTATTTTGCGCTGCCACTGTCTCATGGAGAGGATGAGAGGAATTGGACCTGATGGATTCCAATTTGTCCAACATCCTCCTCTCCCCTACCACCTCAACAGGCTCCAGTATACAGGCCGGGACAGAGCCAGCCTTTCCCACCAGCTTATTAAGTCTCTTGCTGTCCCTCTCAGTGAACCCACAACCCCAACAGACTACTGCATAAAAAATGACAGATGCAACAACAGTGTCATAGTGTCAAAAGTCCTTAACAGCGGCCTGCACACCCCAAAAGACCTCAATCTTCTCAGCGAGTGTAGACGACTTTGGCCCTGCATCTGTGTTATGTGACCAGTCCAGTTTATTGTTGAGGTTAACACCCAGGTATTTGTAGACTGATACTACCTCAATGTCGCCTCCCTGGATGTTCACTGGTGCAATTGGTGGTGCCTTACGGCTGAAGTCAATCACCGTCTCCTTTGTCTTACTGGTGTTCATCTGAAGATATTTTTTTCCACACCATTCATCAAAGCTGGTGATGACCTGTACTCCAGCTCATTCCCCTTTGTAACACAGCCAACAATTGCTGTGTCATCGGAGTACTTCTGGAGATGACAAATGTCCGTAATGTGTCTAAAGTCTGTAGTGTACAGGGTGAAGAGAAAAGGGGTGAGCACATTTCCTTGGGATCCCCGTGCTGCAGAGTAGGGGTAGCCAATGATCCAGACAGCAGGATGACAGTCAACCCCTGCTCCTTCCAACTTCACCCTCAGAAGTGCCGGTTGGATTGTATTGAAGGTGCTGGAAAAATCAAAAAACATGACTCTAACGGAGCCCCCAGTTTTCTCCAGGTGAGAGAGCGAACGGTGGAGGAGGAGGATTATTGCATCCTCCACACCATTCCCTGGACGGGACGCGAACTGGAGGGGATCCAGCTCACTGCCCACCAGGCAGCGAAGGTGGTTCAGCACAATCCTCTCCAAGGCTATCATTAGATGGGATGTCAGAGCCACTGGCCTGAAGTGGTTGGGCTCCCTGGAGTGTATTCGGGACAGGGACAACACAGGAAGTCTTCCACAGGATTGGGACTCTCCCCAGGCCTATAGGCTGATGTAAAAAATGTACTGAAAGACCCCACAGAGTTCATCATCAGCATAGTCCCTAAGCAGTCTGGGGCTAATCCCGTCAGGACCCGTAGCCTTCCTCACCTTTATCCTCCTAAACACATCTCTCACCTGATCTGTAGTTATGGGTAGGCCGGGGGGAGAGGTGAGACCCCGGCAGGCTGGGGAGACACGCCCTAAGTGAGTGGGGGAGGGGTTTTGTGTAGTGAAGAGCACTACTGGAGGTGGAGATGGACAAGTGGGGGGAGGGAAGTGGTGCCGATTGGACTGGGCTCTGGTGGAGCCGATTGGACTGGGCTCTGGTAGACGGGGTCTTGAGTGGTAGCGGAGGCCTCCGTATCAAAGGTTCAAATCAGTAAAAAATAGATTTAACTTATTAGCCCACTCCCTGTCCCCATCTTCAGGTCCACTTCTTCCTACTTTGCTATGGCCTGCGATATTTTTCAAACCCCTCCAGACCTCCCTGACATTGTTACTCTGAAGGCGCTCCTCCAATTTCCTCCTGTAGGTGTCCTTTTCCCTTCTTATTTCCCTCTTCACATCCTTTTGCACTCTCCTCAACTCCTCTTTATCCCCAGATGCAAAAACCCTTATTTTCAGATTCAGCTTTCAGTTTCAAGTTTTTCAAGTCAGGGGTCACCCAGGGTTTATTATTCGGAAAACATTGTACCCACAGGTACAGTGTTATTCACACAGAAATTAATGTAATCTGTGACACAAGTAGTCATACTATCTACATCTTCCCCGTGAGGACTGTACAGTACTTCTCAATCCGTACTGTCAAAACAGTCCTTGAGAGCCATGCTTGCCTCATCAGACCATTTCCTTATATACTTCTTAGTTGGTGGTTGTCTATTTACTAGGGGTATGTAACCAGGGGTCAAGTGGACCAGATTATAATCAGAACGGCCCAATAGGGGTAGGGATATGGATTTATATGCATCTTTGATATTAGCATAAAACAAATCCAAAGTTGTATTGCCTCTGGTGTTACAGTTGACATATTGGGTAAATGTGGGGAGAGTGGAATACAAGGGGGCGTGGTTAAAATCCCCAGAAATGAGAGAGCACTTGGGAGTTGGATGTCTGCAACTGTGATACAATATTGAGTAGAAGCTCGCAAGCAGAGGCAGCATCGGCTAACGGGGGGATGTACACGGTAATGGCAATGACATGTGAAAATTCTCTAGGGAGATAAAAAGGACGGATGCTGACCGCAAGTATTTCTATGTCCGGGGTGCAACGATGCTCCTTAATACTGATGTGATGTGGGTTACAACATCTGTTATTTACATACATCGCCAGTCCACCCCCTTTCTTCTTACCACTCTCCTTTGCCCCCCTGTCCCCTCTCATGAGTTTAAAACCATCCAGTGTCACATGCGAATCCAGGGTGAGATCATTCAGCCATGTTTCTGTGAGGAAACAAGGCTACTCTCCCGGTATCTGCGCTGCAGTCTGGTTAGTGCCGATAGCTCTTCCGTTTTATTGGGGAGAGATCTCACATTCCCCATGATGCCGGAAGGAATTGGTGGTTTGTAGCGTCTCTTTTTCTTCCGGCACTTGACTCCAGCTCTACAGCCCCTTTTCCGTCTCCTTAATTCCGTGGGGATAGCCAGACTGTCCACGGGAAGCACCGTTGTATAGCATAGTGCTACCAGCTGTTCGCAAGTATAAACAATGGAGCCATGACTGAATGGGTCTCTTGACGTAACATTACAAAGTTCCAAAAAGAGTCGGGTACCTAGCACCATCCTCAGAAACTGTGTACCAACAGGCGCATTCATCTGACAAAAAACATTAAGCAACACTACAACTAGCAAAAACAAAGAAAGGGACTGAGCTGTAATTCCCAGGCTGCCACTCGTGCGGCGCCATCCCAATACAATACCCGTACAACTTATTACCGCTGTATCAGCTGTTCTTTCCCAAATAATTTACCAAGAATGTGTGGCTAGGTAGATGAGAGAAGCAAAGTGTATGCGCGAGGTGCACAAGCAACATTATGCATGCGCCATTAAAATAGCCTCTGAACAACGCGCCACTGACTTTAAACCAGGTATTTCCTGGTTTGTGACGCAAGTGGTTTCTGAAACTGCAAGATACCACCAGGGAACGTTTGCGACAGAAAACGCCTCCTCCTTTCGCCGAGCCGCCACTTGGGGCGCAAGATCATTCCCTAATTTACCGACACGTGGCGCAGGAGGGAAAAGAACGCTCTGCGCCAGTTGCAAACTAGCAACGACACATGCGCCAGTGATCAAGCCAATTGCGCCGGATGAAAGATAGGGCCCAATGACACACACAATGCCGTGGTGTGTGTTTAGGTGCACATGGGGGGAGGTGTTGTTGGAGGAGGAGGAGGAGGAGAAGGAGGAGGAGGAGGTGGGAAGAGGAGTAACGTTACCTCTTGTGAGGGGGTGGGGGGAGTCGGATCCAACACAAAGGACTCCCTTCACCCTAGAGGGGGAGGAGGAGGGGGATGGTGTCGTCGTCTAGGAATGTAACGCGTGCTGCTGAGAGGGTTCACACCGGTGCTACAAACCCTGTGTTTTTGTGTGTGTGTGTGTGTGTGTGTGTGTGTGTGTGTGTGTGTGTGTGTGTGTGTGTGTGTGTGTGTGTGTGTGTGTGTGTGTGTGTGTGTGTGTGTGTGTGTGTGTGTGTGTGTGTGTGCGCGTGTGCGTGTGTAAGTGTATGAGTAGGTTAGTGTCTGTGCGTGTGTGTGTGAGAGAGAGAGAGAATAGTGTGTCTGTGCGATTGATTGAGTGTGTATGTTGTTGCACGCGTGTGTGCTTCTCCGTGTGGTTAAGTGTGCGAGTGTGCATGTGTGTGAGTGTGTGTCTGTCTCTCTGTGTCCATGTGTGTTTCTGTGCACACGTGTTTGTGTGTCTGTGCGCATGTGTGTGCGTGCGTGAGTGTGTGTGTGCACATGTAAAACACACATACTTCCCGTCTCAAATTTAAAAACCAAACGAAAAAGTCAAAATTGCCCTGCTTGGATAAAAGCCAAGCCTGTGTTCAGACACGGCCCGTCTTTGGGGCTCATCCTGACTCATCCTGAGTCAGGATGGGTTTCCCAGTCCTCCCAGATTGGGAGCTGGCTATCTCCTCATCCCCACGTCAGCAGGTTCAAAGCAGCCTTGTGGTTTTTCCTTCTGTTATGCAACTGGAGGAATCGGAGTCATCCTCCCCCCCCCCCCCCCCCCCTCCCTCGTCGTCCCACACTACGCTCTACTCTCTGTCGCCCCTTCATCTCTCTCTCTCTTCTCTCTCTACTCTCTCTCTCTCTCTCTCTCTCTCTCTCTCTCTCTCTCTCTCTCTCTCTCTCTCTCTCACACACAAACACCTTCACCAGACTCCAGATTCCCCGTCTATGACCACATCTGGGTCGTTTGATCACGACCGGGGGAGAGAGAGAGACCACAGGAGTCTGAGTGACCCTCACACACCACCGCAAACACACACTCGGTGTGTGTGTGTGTGTGTCTTTCCCATGATGTAACGACTTGCAGACATCCATATGTGCAGAGGTAGAGGGGGGGAGGGGTTCTGTAGTCCTACTGCTCCAGACTTTTCAAAATAAAAGACTTCTGCTTAACATCTTTATAGGCTCAAATAAAAGCGTGGTCCGCACGCTCCGGGAGAGAGGGAGAAACCAAAGTAGAGAGGGAGGGGGGAGGGGAAGAGGAGAGAGGGGCAGAGAGAGGGGGGAATGGGAGAGAGGAAGAGATAGAGGGGAGGGAGAGACGAAGGGAGGGGGGAGGGATGTCACATTGGGAGAGCAGGAGAGCGATGCTTGTTTTCCATCCTTCCCGTTTCCACAGTGACGGTGAGGGCTTTGTCTCCGGTCCCAACACTCGGTCCACGAGTCCGAAAGTTTTTGAATTTGAGTTTTTGTTTGTTTGTTGTTTTCAGATATCCTCCATTCTTTGACGACAATCCTTTCGGAATTTACCAGAAGATCCTGGCGGGAAAGCTTGAATTCCCTCGACACCTGGACTTCTACGTCAAGTAAGTTATGGGGATGTGAGACCAAGTTGGTTGTGTCTTTCTCCCCTCCCTCCTTCCCCTCTCTCCCACCCTCTTCCCTGTCACCCTTCTTCCCCTCCTCCTCCCTCTCTCTTCCCCACCCTCCCTTCTACCCTCTTCCTCCTCCTACTTCCCTCTCCCTCCCTTTCCTCTCCCCTCTCCCTTCTCCCTTACCCTCTCTCCCTCTCCCTCCCTCCCGCCACTGGGACTAATTGCCATGCCTCCGGGCGCTACCCAAAGCATTGGGGGGGTGAGGAGGGAAGATGGAGGAGGGGAGGGAGCCACTAATGAAACACCCAGCTGATTTGAAGTCGTTCCTTTCGCGGCTAATGCCCCGACACTGGTGGTTAGAACTAGGGCTGGGCGATAAAACGATAACGATATGTATCGCAATAGACACGTAATCAATATCAATAGAAAATGTGTTCAATAGAACGTTTCGATATTATTTTTATTCCTTGTTGTAAGAATAGTCTCAATCCCCAATTTCGTTGTACAAGTTTGCCCAATGACAATAAAGTCTGAATCTAAATCTGAAACCGGAGCAAAAAGTCTACTTCTAGCTCCGGTTGCAAACCAACTCGTGACAGTGTTAACCGGTGACCATCACCAGACACGTAGCTGTCCTGGCGATTGCCTCTTTGATTTGTTTTTCAATAAAATGAATAGTTCAGATGTTACAGATGTAAAGGTTAAGTCTACCTCAGTTTTACTTGAATTTCTTCTGTTTACCAAACACTGTATATATTTAAAAAAATAAATGTTATTCACCAGAGGGTGAACTTTTTTGCACTAAACTTGCAGTAAAAAATATATATGTAGATAGTTCTTCTAGGGTCTCTGGTTTCTACATTTTACACTTTGCACATGTTTTTGTAACACTTTATTTTTGTTAAGCACTTTATTTTTGATAATTGTAAAGTTTTCATTGTGATGGTATTTATTTGAGTGTTTTCCATGGCTGTGTTGTTGACATTCATTTCCATTGTCTGCCTACAACCAGAGTAAGGTTAAAGGTTGTATCAGCGATTCTGATTGAAACATAAAGTATCACATTCATCTGCTTTTTCCTCACGATCCGCTAGCTGCCCGTCCCATAAGCAGGCTGTCAAAAAAACGCGTCTCTCTAGGCAGCCTAGGCTCCAAGATCGCACACAAAAACAAATGGTACTACCAACACCTCAAAATCAAAATAAACACTGTTGAAAATGAATGAAAATGCGCGTCCATGATCATTTTCAAAACACGGGAGGGAGGGGCTAGTTGGCTCTGTTTGTTTGGAATCTCGCAACGGAAGTCAGGGCAACCAGAATCGCTGATGCAACCTTTAAGATTAAAATAAAAAATAATTTAGTATATTTTTCTCCTGGTCATTATTTTAAATAGGTCACACGAATTATCGATAATTATCGATATCGACCGATATGAAACACTTATATCGTGATACAGTTTTCAGCCATATCACCCAGCCCTAGTTAGAACAGCTGGGGAGTGCTCCCAGATTAAATAGTGTGTGTGTGTTGGGCCACTCGTTCCATCATAGCCGACGTGTCGTGTCCCTCTGGAGAACGGCAGATAGGTCGGCGCTCCTCCTCCTCCTCCTTATCTACCTCCTCTCTTCTTTCTCTACCAGCTCTTCATCCTCCCCCTCTTCTTCTACCTGAACGTGGCTCTCTTCCTCTCTCTCCCTCCCATCCCTCCATCTTCTGGAGCAGGGAGCCTGAAGGTGTTCCCCTCTCCTCCCTCATCCTCCCCAGTCTATATCAGTGTTACGGTACCCCTTCCCTCTCTCTCCCCCTCTCCTCCTCCTCCTCCCCTCCCCCACTAACTCCCTCATTCCTGCCCTCCCCCTCCCTCCCTGAAGTGCATCTTAAAACCATGGTATTTCTATAGTTAGACCAAATGCCTGGTGCCGACATTAAGTTTCCACCTCGCCTGATTTTAACTTTTAATATTCCATATTTGTTTTGACGCTCCAAATAAAGAGCGGGGTAAAAACAACCAAAACAGGTGACACAACGTGTTATTTGCATTCTTCAATGTTTAACAATTAAATGTCAAATTACTGGAGATATATTTATTTCTCTTGGCGTCTCACAGAAACAGAGTGTGAAAATATAAAGATGAATGACTGTCAACAGAGCAACTCAGTGTTTATGAGGCCTCATCACCAGCCTGTGTGAGCTGAAGTACTTCCCTAACCTCTCTTTCTGTGGGTCTCTCGCTCCCTTTGTGGGTCTCTCTCGCTCCCTATGTGGGTCTCTCGCTCCCTCTGTCTGTCTGTCTCTGTCTCTCTCTGAGTATTTATGAGTCTGTCACCAGCCTGTCTGAGCTCAGGTCTATCACCTTTATCAAACACTTTCTCCCCACACCCTCTCCTTTTTCCCCCTCTCGGCAGTTATCTCCCCCATCGGAAAAAGCGAGCGAAAAAATATGCTCCGTTCTTACATTCCTGTGAATCATCACCTTTCCCCTCTCCTCTTCCTCCTCCTCCTCCTCCCCCCCAAAGGAGGCGAGAGGAGCCTGAATGGGTGATAGCCTCATAAACACCAAAAAAATTAATTAAAAGACTGTCAACGAGGACATAACTCACTTTCACCTCTTCCTCTTCCCTCTCCTCCCCTCTTCATCCTTCATCCTTCTCGCCCTCTACCTCCTCCCCTTTCTCCTCCTTCTCCTCTTCCTCCTCCTCCCCTTTCTCCTCCTTCTCCCCCTTTCCTTCTCCTCAACGGGACACATCTCACTTACACCACGCCCTATTTTAACAGGCTTAACGAGCGTCAGTCTGCTTAATCAACATCGGTCATTAAACTCTGACCCTCTCTCCCTCAACTCTGTCCCACTTACTCACTCACTCCCTCAACTATGTCTCTCTGTCTCACTTACTCACTCAACTCTCTCTCTCACCCTCAACTCTGTCGCTCTGTCTCTCTCACTCACTCACTAAATTCTCTCTCTCTCTGCCTCTCTCTCTCCAACAGAGACCTCATCAAGAAGTTCCTGGTCATCGACCGAGCCAGGCGACTGGGCAACATGAAGGTGAGATCACGCCACTTCCTTTTCCCTATGTGGCTCAGGAGGTAGAGTGGGTTGACGGGTAACGGAAGGCTGCTGGTTCAATCCAGTGATTATGGCGGTGTCCTTGAGCGAGACGCCTCACTCTGACTGCTCCTGACCAGCTGGTTGTCGCCCTGAGGAGTCGACTTCGATGTCGGTATGGGAATGTGAGCCTGAATGGGTGATGTGTGTGTGAATGAATTTGTGAATGCGGGTATGCATGGGTGAATGTGCATGAATGGATGAATGTGGGTATGAATGAGTGAATGTGTGCATGAATGGGTGAATGTGCATGAATGGGTGAACCTCGCCTGACTCTGAATTCCCCCGCCCCCTCTTCCAGAACGGGGCAGAGGACGTGAAGAAGCATCGCTGGTTCAAGACCATTGAGTGGGACACGGTGGCCCAGAGGAAGCTCAAGGTGAGCCGGGGGGGGGGGGGACTTCGGTACCAAACCGAAGGCTCTGACCTCACTGTCGGATTTCAGACCATCGTTTAACCGGAATCGGAAACCAATCCGATGTTGCACCTCGCCAATGTGTCTAATTAAAGTCATACTCTGTGCCGTGTGTGTATAGATGCATGCATGCATGCATACATACATACATACATACATACATACGTACGTACGGAGACTTCTCCATTGAGGAGAGGGAGGAAGATCCATTGTTGAGAATAAAAAATGTAGATTGCCCAGACTATTGGAATGAATTAATGCCTTTAAATATGACTACTTTAATGCCTTTGAATATATAATGTTTGTTTCCCTGTGTAAAGGGACATTAGCCACCCCTATTGCTATTGACAATTACTTCAGGGAGAAAGGTCCTCCCTCAACCTCCGTTGACTCCCATTCATTTTCCCGAAAGTACTGGCGGCCAGTAGGGTTGCACAATTAGAATCGATATCACGATTTTCTGCCACGTTTTTTTTCTCACAAATAACAAAAACATTTTTTTTTAAACACCGTAGCCGTCATGTGCTACGGTGATTATTGGAACCATATCCTTTGCTAGATGGTAAGCAATTGCGTCCGTTATTTCCTTACTCCTACTGGAGTCATGTGGGTATGGGGTTGCCTTGTGCAAGGTGTCAGTAATGGATGTCTGTGTTGTTAATGTTGGAAGACTTTCAGACTTCTTGCCTTGTACAGCTTCATCATATTGCACTTTGTGGTGACGATTGAGGTGCTGGTATAGATTTGTGGTGTTACTTTGCGGTGCTGCAACAATCGCAAAGCATGCCTTGCAAATCACTTTAGACTGACTCTCGTCGTTTTGCTTAAAGCCGAAATACTTCCACACCACCGAATGCGAGCCTTTTTTTGGAATGAGTTCCGTTTGTGTCCGAGAGGTTGGCCGATTCTCGCCACTAGTAGCTGGGTCCTCATCAACGTCCATTTTGTCTTCAATCTCTTGTCGCACTCGCACTAGCTTTCCGAACTACTGCGCCCCTTTCTGCTGCGCAACGAGTTAAACACGTGACTAAAAGGCGCTTCGTCATTGGCTGAGGATGAATCCCTTCTCAGAACCTAGAAGGGAGAGAGCGCTTGGGAGTACTTTTAAACCATGGACCTATTGTTTTAAACTCAGGGAAGAAACTCACGTTTGTCAGTCGGACTCTGCTCATAAAAAAAAAGAAAATCGAATCAATCCATTCATTTAAAACTTAAATCGACACGGGGGTGAATCGAGATCGCGATTTTATAACGATTTATCGTTCAGCCCTAGCGGCCGGTGAATAACATGGGTTTCAATGAGAGAGAGGAGGAAAGTCCTCCCCTGAGTGGTGTGGCCTTAATGCGTCTGATTCACGCAAAAACCTATTTGCACTGCGCCATGAACTAATAAGCAGGATCCCTGGCTGGTGAGCAGTGTTGCCAGATTGGGCAGATTTCCCACCCAATTGGGCTATTTTTAACCATGTTAGGCCGGAAAAATTATCATTGGACGGGAAATCGGCCCAATCTGGCAACGCTGTCGATAACAAAATAACGAGATTCTAACATTTGCGAATAAAGTGTACAATGGAAATATTGGAAAAAAGGACATTGTTAATGTTTAATCACACCAAACATTCCATTCATTGAGTTACAGTGCTAAGTTAGCGACCAAAGAAAAAGGTAGACCACTTCGCAAAATCGAGATCACCAAAAGTAATGGCAACGTCAGCGTTGTGGGTGCTACATGGTTTGCTAGAAACTCATGGCTTACTGGTAGCATTACTAGCAATCAAATGTATTGCTGGCCCTGTTTGCTAATGAATAATAGAAAATCTCCAACGTGGGCTGTTCATGGTTTCACTGATGTGAAAAATCTTGATAGGGCAACCAAACGCCACGACAAGTGTCAAGTTCACGTTGGTGCTGCTATGCAACTTTCCTTGCTAGGCACCATGCCTATAGATCAGGTTGTTTGAAATAATATTCTCGTTCTTTTACTAGTTTGTTACTCTGACGGTTCTGTTTGAAATTGTGGAAAGGGTTAATGATTCAGAGCATGATGCATTTTAAATTGCATCACTTTTGGTCTTGAGTCTTTTCTTAAAACAATTGTAACTGAAAATAAACAGAGCTAAATAACAACCAATAACTTCAGTCATTGAGGGCAACAATCAGGCCCAGATTTCTTTATTTACTTTTACAAATCAAGAGTAGGCCTGATTTGACTAATGGGGCTTTGCATCCTTTCCTCCTGCCCTTTTAGTCAATTTCAATAACATGCTGCCCACCAGATTTAAAATTTCAAATTTTATTCACATAACTATCCCTCCCTACTATTTTGTAGTTCACCAAAACACCCTGAAACAACTTGAGTCTCACATTCTTATGCCACCATACACCAACAGTGCAAGCAGGCCAATGGCAACCAGTGTTGGGAACGTTACTTTCAAAAAGTAATTAGGTATAGTTACTCACTACTTGTTCCAAAAAGTAACAGTTAGTAACTGAATTACTCTATAATAAAAGTAACTAGTTACCAGGGAAAGTAACTATTTGCGTTACTGTAAAAAAGTTGCTATATGTGAAAGAATTTGGATTTTTCTGAGCAGTTTTAACTTGGCCTTATAATGTGTTACATGGTTGAACTGCCCATTCAATGCCCTGATATGCTTCCAACTGAGGCCCCGTCCACACTAACCCGGGTAAATCCACAAACACATCAATATTTATCAGTTTAGTCCTTCCGTCCACACTAAAACGGAGAATTCTGACACTGACAACGAAGCTTTTTCGAAAACGATCTGAGCTGGATAAATGTGAAATTGCTGGGTTTGTGTTGAAGTGTGGACAGGGTAGATGGAGGCTTTCAGAAACTATGACTTTCGGTTGCCATGACACTGCCACAAGCTTGCACTCGAGACTTGAGACGCAAAACCAAAAAATGGCAGTCGAAATGCAAATGAGGATCTCTCTGCTAATTTATCTCCAGATACAACTAGACATATTGGCTCAATCATATTCATTACTCAAACGCCAGAGGCGAGCGCTGTACTTAATGTTCTTAAGTGATGGTAAAAAAAACGAAAGATGGCAGTTAAAACCGTACTTGAAACGCCGTTTCTGGACAAGACCGGGTCGAAAATGATTAACCAGCTGATCAACTGTAAATGATTGCACGCCTGTAATCTAAACAGAGAAGCGTAGCGGAGTTACGTAACCATGACAACAAATGTTTATCAAAATAATTTCAGTGTGGAACATGGATGCAAAACATTCCAAAAACGATATGAAAACGATACTGTGGACGGAGATCATTTTCATTGCGGATGTGCGTTTTTACATTTACCCGGGTTAGTGTGGATGGGGCCTGGATTTCAATTTGCTAGATTGCAAAGGCTGTGGAAAACTGCAGAATACTACAGAAAATGCCAACTTTTCATTTGTGTGTAAAAACACTGGCTCCGATTGGCTACCATGAAACTTGACTCTGCCTTAGCCAATCATAATCGCTTATCTCGTTGTTAACCCACCCGGTCTCCTCAATAGCAGTTTGCATTTGGAGCCAGGGGTGCGTTCGGATTACGCAGTTTATTCAATCAATTCATAGTAACGCACTGCATTTTTCGTACAGTAACAGTAACAGCGTTGTAACGACGGAAATACTAATTAGTTAGATTACCCCGTTACTGAAAAATGAACGGTGTTGCGTAACGCCGTTCTTTTAAACATATAGATAGATAGATCCTTTAGAGGAAATTACAGTGTCACAACAGCGTATGGGCAGACATAACAAACACACATTCCCTCATATAGCTAAAATACTTAAATACTTAAACAATAACAAATACTACAAAGTGCAAAGTTATTTTTGTGCATTATAAAACCGTATGGCAGCTGGTATAAAGGACTTCCTGTACCGCTCCGTTTTGCACATTGGTGCAATTAGTCTCTGACTGAAGGTGCTGTTTTTGATCACCTTCAGGGCGTGGAGTGGGTGAGTGGGGTTAGTCATTATTGAGGCCAGTTTGTTGAGAATTCTGGCGTTATTACCAACACTGATGGCAACCAAGCGTGCAGTCCTTACTCCCTCACTTTAAAAACCACCAGCCGCCACTGATACAAACATACATACAAACTGTGGCAACCCGGCACGGTGAGCGAACCACCTCCTCCCAAACAGGACACCATTTTGCTGTAGTCTCTCAAAACACAAATAACGTAAAACCTGGGAGGAATCAACAGTCCCCTCCTTCGTGGGTGGAATCCCGTCACCCACGAGGACCGGTCTCTCCGTGCAGGAGCTCCCTGGCTAGAACAGCCCTGAATGAGTGGAGAAGCAGGCTATTTAAGCCCTGCTTCTCCACCTGTTCCACAGGTGTTCTCCATGTGCTTAATTGGCCTGGGCCGGGTTGCCACAATACATAGATACACACGTGGACAAAATTTTTGGTATCCCTCTGTTAATGAAAGAAAAACCCACAATGGTCACTAAAATAACTTGAAACTGACTAAAGTAATAATTAATAAAAATTTACTGAAAATTAACCAATGAAACAGACATTGCTTTCGAATTGTGGTTCAACAGAATCATTTAAAAAAACAAACTAATTAAACAGGCCTGGACAAAAATGATGGTACCCTTAACTTAATATTTTGTTGCACAACCTTTTGAGGCAATCACTGCTATCAAACGATTTTTGTAACTGTCAATGAGACTTTTGCATCTGCATCTTCATTAGCAAACTGCTCCAGTTGTCTCAGGTTTGAAGGGTACCTTCTCCAGATGGCATGTATCAGCTCCTTCCACAGATGTTCAATAGGATTGCGATCAGGGCGCATAGAAGGCCACTTCAGAATAGTCCAATGTATTTTATTCTTGGCTGTTTTTAGCTGTGTGTTTTGGGTCATTATCTTGTTGGAGGACCTGCGACTGAGACCAAGCTTTTTGACACTAGGCAGCACATTTCTCTCCAGAATGCCTTGATAGTCTTGAGATTTAATTTTACCCTGCACAGATTCAAGACACCCTGTGCCAGATGCACCAAAGCAGCCCCAGAACATAACTGAGCCTCCTCCATGTTTCACAGTATGGGGACAGTGTTCTTTTCTTGGTATGCTTAATTTTTGTGTCTGTGAACATAGAGCTGATGTGCCTTGCCAAAAAGCTCCAGTTTTGTCTCATCTGTCCATAGAGCATTCTCCCAGAAGCTTTGTGGCTTGTCAATATGCATTTTGGAAAATTCCAGTCTCGCTTTTTTATGATTTGCTTTTAACAGTGGTGTCCTCCTTGGTCGTCTCCCATGAAGTCCACTTAGGCTCAAACAGCAATGGATGGTGCGATCTGACACTGATGTACCTTGACCTTGGAGTTCACCTTTAATTTCTTTGGAGGTTGTTCTTGGCTCTTTGGTTACCATTCTTATTATCCGTCTCTTCATTTTGTCATCAATTTTCCTCCTGCCGCAACGTCCAGGGAAGTTGGCTACAGTCCCATGGACCTTAAACTTTTGAATAATATGGGCAACTGTAGTCACAGAAACATCAAGCTGCTTGGAGATGGTCTTATAGCCTTTACCTTTCACATGCTTGTCTATAATTTTCTTTCTAATCTCCTGAGACAACTCTCTCCTTTGCTTCTTGTGGTCCAGGTTCAGTGTGGTACACACCATGTCACCAAACAGCACAGTGACTACTTTTCACCCTTTCAATAGGCAGACTGACTGATTACAAGTTTGAAGACACCTGTGATGCTAATTAGAGGACACACCTTAGTTTAACAGTTTACAGTTTACTGCAATACATACATACATACATACATACATACATACATACATACATACATACATACATACATACATACATACATACATACATACATACATACATACATACATACATACATACATACATACATACATACATACTGGCATACCTGAGAAGAAAGAAATACAACTATGTGCGAACGCAGCAGCAAGATTCGTCACCTGTCGTGATGAGAGAAGGACCTCGAACTCCCCATAGACTCATCCCCCTGGCTCACTCTTCACACAATAATTGCACTAATCGTCCGTAATCTAAATGCTGTGTATTTAGAGTGTATCTTTAACTTATCTGTTTATACGAGATACTGTAATTTTTATAATATCACAGTTTACTTTTTAAAGTACTTTTATAGTATAACATTTGATATGTATAGATATTTTGTATTTGTATTTAATTATTATTATTATTAAAATATATACCTTACCTTTTTTACTTTTTATTTTATACCGCTGTTTATTTTATTGTTCACCTGCTTTGGCAATGCAAATGTATATTTCTCATGTCAATAAACCTTTTTTTTTAATTGAATAGATCGATAGATAGAACTGTATTAATCCCCCTGAGGGGAATTTACTTTGTTACAGCATAGCAATACGGAAAGATATAATGGATAGGATATAATACAATAGAAAAAAAATACTACGTATTGCATTGAATACTTTTATCAGAATAAACTATATAATGTTAATGTGTTTGCGCTATTGTCTGTTATGTAAGCATTTTAAGGTGTAAGTAAACCCCATGTTTCAGCTGAAATTCAAATTCCAACACTCGAATTCCATAGCGCAAAAATATTTTTTGTCAGGCTAGGATGTGAGGGGCCTCGAGCAAGACTCCTAACCGTTACCACTGATGGTGTGAATCTGAATTCATTCAACATCGCTTTGGGAAAAAGAATTGCTAAAAAGATTTAAAAAATGTAACCTTTGCTTATTGTCCTTTTTTGACCCTTGCAGCCCCCCATAGTCCCCAAGGTGTCCCACGAGGGCGACACATCCAACTTCGACGTCTACCCCGAGGATGACTGGAAGAAGGACACACCGGTGCCCCAGAAGGACCTCGACCTCTTCAAGAACTTTTAAACGCCCACTGCCTGAGTGGGCTGCGGATAAACTGCACCTTAAGGGGGCTCCGGATTATGAGCGCCTTAGGGGGGCTCCGGATTAGCTGCACCTTAAGGTGGCTCCGGAGTACGGACCACTGCCCGATTTATTACTGGAATAATAATATTAATAATTACGATAATGACGAGCAAACGCGTGTGTGAAGGGAGGAAGGTGTGGAATGTTGCTGTTGGTACCTACGACAGAATTACCTTGTTTTTTGGTCGGTGTGCAGAGCAGAATTACAAAATAATTAAGAAATTACGAAAAAAAATCGTGAACAGAGCGACAGGACTGCTGTAAGGTTCCAATCGACTGAAAAGTTACAAATGTTTATCGGTGGCATTTATTGGTGATGTACGTTCTATCAAGAGTAAAACAAGTTTGTTTAGCGACAGAATGCTGCTTTAGTATTCTGTCGCTAAAAACTCGTGCTCCAAGGTCAGATCGCTACTGGGAAAAACAAAAGGTATAACTGGTGCTCTTGTCAGGATATTCCACCAGAGTGGAAATAGTAAGACTTGTTTCCCTCTTCTGTTTTAAATGTTTTCGGTCCGGTTATTTTATTTTTCCGAAGCTGTACTTGTTTTTCAGATTTTTGTTTGTTATTGTTTAGTTTGTTGGGGTTTTTTGTTAATTCTGTATTTATCTCTGAGCCTACTCATATGATGCAAAAAAAACTCAAACTTTTTTTCGGAAACCACTTGACTGTTACATTCTATTGGCGCATTTCCACTAGCACGGCTCGGCTCGATACGGCTGAGCACGACTTGGCTCGGCTCGGTTTGGTTGTGTTTCCATTACAACTGGTGCCTCCTCGACATGGGCGGGGTCGTCATAACGCGGCTGCGCGAAACCGCTGTGACGTCATTTACACGGCGCCGAGCAACGTACAAATCCGGAAGACCAGAACAATAACAACACGTGGTGCCGTCGAGCTCCCTCTGAATCCGTTATTCGGCAACCAGAGTCAGGAACGTCTGGACCTCCACCGACCAAGGAGTGGATTTTTTTCTGAGAAGCCATCTCGTTCCAAGTCGAAAAGCAGTAAAAAGTGGTGTCTTGTCTCGCGTCTTGTTTTTATTTACATTCTCGGCGGTCGTCGCGCGGTTATGACGCTTCCAGTGACGACACTCATCGGCCAATCAGTGGAAGGCAGTCGGCTGATGTCACGTTTTAGTAACGCTTCGGCTCGCTTGGAACCACGGCTGAGGTGATACCAAAATGTACCCGGTTGCAGGTACTGCGTGCTAGTGGAAACACGCAAATAGCGCGCCGAGCCGTACCGAGTCGAGCCGGGCTAGTGGAAATGCGCCATATGTTTATTACACGAGGAACGGTCAGGTCTTTTTTATATTGTTGTGTTTTTTATCCTTTGGTCGTCTGTTTGCGACGGGATTTTGGGGAAAACCAATGCTTTACAACCCCCTCACAAAACAATTTTTATTTCGCAAACTGATTTCTTATTTAAATGTGTCTTGAGTTCAAGTCTTTTACGTTTGTCACGCTATGGATTGAAACCAACTGCAAGGGAGAGGAGCCATCGCTGTCAGAGCTAAACTTCTGAATTGCTAACCGGGTCCAAACGTTGTTTGTCTTTCTGATGATTCGGTTCCTGCGCAGCAAAAGATTGGAATGCGCTCATCGTCTTTTCTTAAAAGACAAGAAAACGACAAACTAACGGGATTGGTTTGCTTGATGCTAACGGCCTGCGATCTCCTCCCCTTGCACTCGGAAACACATCATGGTGCTTCTTACTTATCATGTATTTTATTTAAACGTTGATGGTTTACATGTGGAAAGCGTCGCGGTTTGTGTTGTGTTTTGAGGGTTGTGGTGTTTCCTGTGTGACCTTGTTTGGGTTTAGATTTTTTCGAACCTCAGCCTTTTTCTAATGTTTATTTTTTTTTTATATTTAGGCACAATCCTACCTGATTTTTCTACTTGGTACCAATTCAGCCTTTTTTTTTTTACGATATCACTCCCTTTTTTAACTTTCAAGGTGACATATTATAACACCAGGGGTGAGTGTGATTAGCCTTTACAAGTCGTTTTGAAAAGCTTCCCTTCTGACATCACAAGTGGGCATGTCCACCTAGACTTAGACTGGATAGATCAGTCTACCAGCCTACCCAGTGAACTGTAGCAAGCGTTGCTCATCTATCCAGCATACGTCTAGGTGGACACGCCCACTTGTGATGTCAGAATTGTCGTGCTCTTGTTGAAAGTAGTTTGAAACGAGTCACTTTTAACTCACTTTATTTGTTAATGTATTTCGGTATGGTAACTTTGAAGCAAAAGGGAGGGAATTGTATTTAACACTTGTAGAGAGAAATACCGTGAGCTACTTCGAGCCCCGGGCTTATGCCCGAGGCTCTCTGCGGGGCGCCTATGAATCTCTGGCCTCCCCTGGCTCCGGGCGCTGGGAATGGACCAAGTAGGTGTGGCCTATGTGACATCTTAGCTGCGGATTCCGCGTCCGTCTTAAAGATGCTGCCTTCTGTGGCTGGGGTAGATATTACAGCTTGTATGTTTGACCCTGCTCCCTTGTGGCTGTGTGGGGTAATGCAGCTTGTGTGTTCGATTCTGCTTCCTAGTGGCTATGTGGGGGCAGCTTATGTGCTTAAAATACGTTCCAAGGGAAGCTCTTCAAACCGGCTTGTAACAGCTAATCACACTCACACCTGGTGGTATATTATGTCACCTTTAACCAAGGGACACTTCCAATAAGAGGGCGCAGATTTGCAGGAATGGAGCGAATAAACACACCTTTAAACTTTCTTACTTTAATCTCTTCCTTCTGTTTCCATTTAATTCATTATTCATCGTGTTGTATACAGGGAGTGGGTTAACCTAGCGATTGTTAGTACTTGGTTCTATGAACATCTTTACTGTACCCAAAGACATATTGTTCCCCTTCTTTGGACAAATGTACTTATTGTAAGTCGCTTTGGATAAAAGCGTCTGCTAAACACCCTTAATGTAGACGTAAACATTTTATATGTATAGTCTCAACCCCAAAGCACCTCAGCACAGATGTGCTCTCCAGTTGATTCCTCTCCTTCATCATAACTGTACACAGTTTCCACGGCAACTCACTTTTTCCCATCTCGTTTATGAACCCTTGTGTCAGACCACCCCCCTCCCCCCCACTCCCCCGCTCTGTGATTGATAGACTAATCCAACTGATTTATGTCTGCCATTTATAAACCACAGGAGTATCAACCGACACACCGACACGACACACACACAAACCTTTGCGAAGAAACACACGCACACTCCTGCTAACACACACAAGCACACACTTTTGCAAACACACAAAAACTCACAGAAACAAACAGACTCTCGTTAAAACACACACGCACACACAAACACACACTTGCTAAAACACATTCACACACGAACAACGACTCTTGCTATCAGACAGACAGACACACACACTGTGAAGCCATCGTCAGTATTTGTGTGTTCACTCTCACCCGACGATTTTGTAGAGTGAGCAGCTGGTCTGAACATAGGCTGCCTTGCTCAAGGGCACGGGCAGTGTTTGGCTAAGGGGGCGCTGGGGGAGGGATTTCAACACGCAGCACTTTTTTAAATGAAAGAAAAAGGCTAAAAAGGTGTGCGTTAATGATGGATTTTGGGGATTTGAACTAACCACTTTGTGGATATTCATATTTGTTATAAACTTAACAAATTAACTCAACGTGTTGCTTCTCTGACATTTTTAGGGATGAGGATTACAATTTTGAAAATGAGGTATTAAAAGCTGCAAAAATATCTTCAGAAGTTTTTATTAATTTCTTAGTTTACCTCCCCCAAAAAGTTATTTTTCCGATTTGGGTGGGGTAAGGGGGGTCTGAAAAGTGTGGTAGGATGGAGGCAAACAGCAGCAGCATGTTTGTACACACATTTACACATCACACAAATATGTAAGACACGTACACTACCGTTCAAAAGTTTGGGGTCACTTAGAAATTTCCTTATTTTTGAAAGAAAAGCACTGTTTTTTTAAACAGTGCTTTAAACTAATCTAAGTTTAAACTAATCTATACATTGCTAATGTGGTAAATGACTATTCTAGCTGCAAATGTCTGTTTTTTGGTGCAATATCTACATAGGTGTATAGAGGCCCATTTCCAGCAACTATCACTCCAGTGTTCTAATGGTACAATGTGTTTGCTCATTGGGTCAGAAGGCTAATGGATGATTAGAAAACCCTTGTGCAATTATGTTAGCACAGCTGAAAACAGTTTAGCTGGTTAGAGAAGCTATAAAACTGACCTTCCTTTGAGCAGGTTGAGTATCTGGAGCATCACATTTGTGGGGACGATTAAATGCTCAAAATGGCCAGAAAAAGAGAACTTTCATGTGAAACTCGACAGTCTATTGTTCTTAGAAATGAAGGCTATTCCATGCGAGAAATTGCCAAGAAACTGAAGATTTTCCCACAACGGTGTGTACTACTCCCAGAGAACAGCACAAACAGACTCTAACCAGAGTAGAAAGAGAAGAGAGAGGCCCCGCTGCACAACTGAGCAAGAAGATAAGTACATTAGAGTCTCTAGTTTGAGAAATAGACGCCTCACAGGTCCTCAACTGGCAGCTTCATTAAGTAGTACCCGCAAAACGCCAGTGTCAACATCTACATGAAGAGGCGACTCCGGGATGCTGGCCTTCAGGGCAGAGTGGCAAAGAAAAAGCCATATCTGAGACTGGCCAATAAAAGAAAAAGATGAATATGGGCAAAAGAACACAGACATTGAACAGAGGAAGATTGGAAAAAAGTGTTATGGACGGACGAATCGAAGTTTGAGGTGTTTGGATCACACAGAAGAACATTTGTGAGACGCAGAACAACTGAAAAGATGCTGGAAGAGTGCCTGATGCCATCTGTCAAGCATGGTGGGGGTAACGTGATGGTCTGGGGTTGCTTTGGTGCTGGTAAGGTGGGAGATTTGTTCAGGGTTAAAGGGATTCTGAATAAGGAAGGCTATCACTCCATTTTGCAACGCCATGCCATACCCTGTGGACAGCGCTTGATTGGAGCCAATTTCATCCTACAACAGGACAATGACCCAAAGCACACCTCCAAGTTGTGCAAGAACTATTTAGAGAAGAAGCAGGCAGCTGGTATTCTGTAATGGAGTGGCCAGCGCAGTCACCAGATCTAAACCCCATTGAGCTGTTGTGGGAGCAGCTTGACCGTATGGTACGCAAGAAGTGCCCATCCAGCCAATCCAACTTGTGGGAGGGGCTTCAGGAAGCATGGGGTGAAATCTCTTCAGATTACCTCAACAAATTGACAACTAGAATGCCAAAGGTCTGCAAGGCTGTAATTGCTGCAAATGGAGGATTCTTTGACGAAAGCAAAGTTTGAAGAAAAAAATTATTTTATTTCAATATAAGAATCATTATTTCTAACCTTGTCAATGTCTTGACTATATTTTCTATTCATTTTACAACTCATGGTGGTAAATAAAAGTGACTTTTCATGGAAAACACAAAATTTTCTGGGTGACCCCAATATTTTGAACGGTAGTGTATGTACACACACACGTATATACACAAGTATGAAGACAGACATATTTATGTATACACACTCGTATGCACATACACACACATACAGACATGCATACACACAAACGTATGTACCAACACACACAGATTAGGCATGCCGGACATCCGACGTCAAACTGTAAATAGCAATTTCCCACTGCGACCCTTTGAACCCCCTACTCCCCCTATGAACAGACAGCCATGCTAATTGCTATTCTAACGCCGTTTTTGGCCGCTCGATTCAAAGACCAAAGAACTCCATCCAACAACTGTTTCGCCCTTCAAACAGCCCTCGTGTCACGCTAAGGGGTAGCTTAGCCTTTGTTCCTCCTGTATCAAAGCGGTGCGAGGAGCTTGATGCTAACGCAGCCACGCGCTAAACCCTCTCATTAAGACCCCTTGAGTGGATTTGTTCCAAAGCTCTCGGGCCCCCAAGCTCTGTCATCTCCCCCCAACCCCTCCCGGCGGTGGCAGTTGAGCTACGCTACAGCTAAATGCTAAACGCTAGACGGAACAAAAGCGCTAAACTATAGACGATAAACGTGACCGGAGGCTAGGACGTTAGCTTGTCGCTCTGTGGTTTTCGCGGTAACGTCGATGCAAAAATTGCATGTGGAGAGAATGAAATAACAGTTGGTGGTGGTGGGGGGAAGGGGACGCCTTCACAATAAAGGTGCGGTGCCGTTCTCGTTCTCTCAGATTGTGTCTCTCTCTCTCTCTCTCCCCCCCCCCCATGACTGATGACACGGTGGCTTGTTATTACACGGTGGTCAGCATTACCTGCTCCAGGACCCTGTTTGGCCTGGGTGGGGCCCCCTTTAAAGAGCATCTAACGACCGTTGAAGAGACGGGACGTCCACTCAGACAACAGGTATACAATACACTGCAACGCCACTTTAGGACACTGATTACAGCCAGGGGCATCAGTCTTAGACCGGGATAAATAATTGTTTTCAATCAAAGTGTGGGCCATGCAATGTCTTATTAAAGTGCACACATTCAAGATAGCTTATATGTGACATCACATTTAAGACAACAGTGTCGCAGATCCAATCACTTAGATGTGACTCAAGAGTCAACAACAAAGAAAAGCTCCGGCCAAAACCCTTTCAGCAGCAGCAGAACCGCAGTCAAAACATGTGTGTGTCATCTCCGAGCACAGACGACACAACCTGAAGAACCCACGCATCCCTCACCTCCCCCCCCTCACCTTGACAGCCTCGACAGCTCCGGCCTGGCACAGATGTTTCGAACGTCATCCGGTCCTGTTCTGACGTCCGTGTACATTATTCAATTGTCGTCATGACGGCAATGTCAGGGTTCATGGAGGATGGAAACAGTTAGTGCAGTGGTTCTCAAATGGGGGTGTGCACATTTCAGACTTTTTTGGGGGAATTTTAATTTGTAAATATGAATAGAATATAGAACAAAGTGGTTGATACATATATCTGACAAGAAGAAACGATAATCTGTGTAAAAGATCCGGAAAATCCAGAAAGAAAAATTGGGGTCAGTTTCAGGAGGAATATATTTGAACGGGATTCAACTCTGTCTGCCTGTCTCTCTCTATTTCTGTCTCTGTCTCTCTCCCTCATACACACACACGGTAATGACAAACCCAATAAACAACGCGCAAACTTCTCAATGTGCCTCCCCGCCGTCGTTGACACCTCATCTTTTAACAATCACACCACGCCTAATCCTGCCACACACCTGTACGCATTCACCCACAACCACAAGAACACAACAAAACCAACCATCTCTGAGGCATCTCTGACACAGTCAGCGAGGCAGAGGTGGTCACAACCCGGACCGCGACACACCCCGTCGGTGCAGGGTTAACTCCCTCTCTACTTGGTTACTGTAGTCACAACAAAAATGGCCCAGTGTTCTCTAAAAGTAATTTCCAGGGTTAGGCTAGCCGTCGCTGGTGCTATGCTGCGATCGACCGCTAAGTTGTAGACCAGCGACTATCGGACGAGTGTCGGATCAGATATGGACTAGTTTTTCTTTTTTAAACGTAGACATCCCTTCTCTTTCTGTCTCTTTGTTGATGCAAATTAATTCAGTGGTTAACACAACGCTATACAGTTTTATGGCTTTGAAGGTAAGTCCGACCCTTCAAACATGGCCTCTTTGCCATTCCACCCTGCAGGCCAAGACAGGCCGAAGGTTTACCTGGGTCAATTAGAACCTGTAGGGGTGGCTTATTTTCGACCCACTTCTAGTATGAACTGAACTTTCACCTGTGTTTGAGAGATTCTTTATAACTCACCTCCAGAACGAAAGCTTGTTCACCACGTGTCTCTGAATAAACCACTTGTTGAACATTTACTCACTCATTTTTTAAACCTTGGCTCCAGCCCTCACTGTATCGTTTCCACGTTGTGGCATGTTCCCAAGCATAGCGGTTAATTGTGTCTGTGGGACAGAAATTGCCCGAGGAATGTGGTTTCAGTCCTCCAGGTTTTTGATTGGTAGATGCCAAAGCGACGAATCACAGTGGACAGCTGTGTGCGTTTATAGTTATCGGTTTTTAACGCTGTCCAGGGAGATGATGATATCATGATATTGGAGGGAGGGTTAAGCTTGCCACTTCTGTTCCGGAATTGTCGTCAGTGTGGAAAATCCACCGTGACGAAGAGAGGAAGTTGTGCTTTAACAATGCCGGCTTCAGTGTTCGGAGCCATGACAACATTATTGGATATCTCTGTGAAGTAATGTCTCTGTGGGAACGACGATTCTGTGGGCAAAAAGGACCGTATCATCAATTCAGAAAAGGGTCAACAGAGTTCGTGGGTTGGCTGGTCACCGGAAGGTTGCTGGCTCGATTCCCGGCTCCTCCTAGTCCTAGAGTGTCGAGGTGTCCCTGAGCAAGACGCCTCACCCTGACTGCTCCTGACTAGCTGGCTGTCACCCTAAGGAGTCGACTCCGCCGTCGGTGGGTGAAAGGGTGAATGTGGGTGTGAATGAAGTTGTAAGTCGCGTTAGATAATAGCATCTGCTAAATGTTAATGTTAAAGTAATGATCTCCGGGATTGGTGATGTAATAATCTGTGCTCACCAGAGGAGGAACCGTTCCTCCGATTTGAGTACATGTGGCTGATTCATACAAAAAAGAAAAACCGTTTCCTTGAATGCTTGGCTTGGAGCAAATGAAGGGATCCACACTTAGCCTCTTAACTTCAGTCATCACTCCAAATCCTCGAGCATAGCCTCAGCTGTTAGCTGGAAGATGCAGGCTCTGTGATGGCTATGTGCCTTTTGGCATTGACGCTCTGTTACCCTCTGAAAGACAATTTCATTCTCCTCCATGTGGATTTCACACTGTCCAGCTGCTTTTTGGTCATTATGTGTTTGGTGCGTTTTCCGACAGATGAATCGCTCGCCGTTTATGCGTTCATTCAACACTGAGCTCTGACGGCGATCTTGGCAAAAACATTGGTTCTAGCGTTCGTTCCTAGCAAATGTACAACGGACGAGGGGGGGGGGGATTATCAGATTTTCGGGTCCCGTTTTTGTTTGTATGTATACAAAATGGACGGCGTGAATGTTGCTATCTTGGCGACAGCTAAATAATGGTCCCCTGCGGATGGTACTATAAAAGTCTTTGCCAAAAGTAAACTTGCATCGACTATGTTCTGTTCTGTTTGGCCAATTTGACTGAAAAAAGATTAGCTTAACCTCTTGATCCCGAACGTTAAACAACAAAAACTATGAAAAAGCGGACCAAAAAATAGTAGAAACCCAATAAATATCGTATCGGCCCTGAAACATTGTTAAGGTGAGTGCCCCTGTCCCTGGAACGTGCTAAGCTAGCATGCATTCAGTTGTGTACCACAAGACAACAAGACATCCCTGAACGTGTGTGTGTGTGTGTGTGTGTGTGTGTGTGTGTGTGTGTGTGTGTGTGTGTGTGTGTGTGTGTGTGTGTGTGTGTGTGTGTGTGTGTGTGTGTGTGTGTGTGTGTGTGTGTGTGTGTGTTTTTGCTTCGCGTTGTTTAGCAGCCAGATGTGTTTGTGTATGTGTGTCTGGTGGTGGTTGGGGAGACGGAGTTTGACATCGTGCTGACTGCATTGGAATGGCAGGGGTAAGTGTGTCTGTGTGTGTGTATGTGATGTGTGACTGGTCTATGAGAACCGATGTTAATCCTGAGCCCCCCACCCCTTTTTAATTTCTGTGCATGTGTGTGTGCGTCAGTTTGTGTGTGTATGTGAGTCAATTTGTGTGTGTGTGCCAGCGGTGTTAAAGTGCAAAGCAAAACGACTCACTAGTGTCTGGCTAATGGGAGACGACTGCTGGTGTGTGTGTGTAGTTGTGTGTGTGTTTGTGTGTCAGCAGCACAGATTGAATAGATCAGCGAGGGGAACTGCCAACAATCATGTTGATTATTCCAGCGCAGACAACCTTGCAGGGTGTTCATTTTTGTGTGTATTTTTGTGTCTATGAGTGTGTCTAAGTCTGTGTCTGTACGTGTGTGTGTCTGTGTGTGTGTCTGTGTGTCCTTATGCTGTGACGACCCGGCCCCAGGAATGTCTCTGTCACTCTGGAATCACTACACGTCAGGTTCCAGTTTAAGCCAAATGAGGCATTTGTTAAATTGTCAAACGGAAACCGTGTTGGTCTGCTCCCAACGCAACGAAAAATGTAAATAATAATCATGGCTCTGTGAGCCACGGAAGAGTCTAGGTAATTGTTTTTCTGGCATTGCCGGTCTCCCCCGTGGATGCGGGAGACAGTTCCCGTCCAGCGATCCGTTCTGGTGTCGCGTTCAGCGTCGGCAAACGTTGTTCGGGCGTGCGTGCTCCCTCGTGAGTGCTGGGCGAGTGTCCGTTAAATCCAGTAGTCGTTCTGTCCAAATCGGGTCCTGGGGGTTCCCTGGTCACAATGTACTTCCAGTTCCCCTGCCTAAGAAAACATAACGCAGCCTTTTAATGGTACCTGGCCTTCCTCTTCCTCCGCCGCAGCTGTTCTCCATTGCGCTGATTAGTGTTACGCAATGGACGCTCTCTGGTGCCAGCTGGTGGGTATCGGCAGACAGCATATGCCGTCCAACACCTCTGGGGCGCCTGGACCGAGGTGTTGGGACCAGGTTGCCATACTCCTCCACCGTTGGTTGAAACTGGGTTGTCTCTGACCGACCAGAGGCAAGCATCTTGGCGGGGCAGAGCGTCGGCATTGGTGTGTTTCCTGCCCAGCCGGTGGTCCACCTGGAACCTAAAATCCTGTAAGGCCAGGAACCACCTCGTCACCCTTGCATTTGTGTCCTTCGCACTGGCCATCCACTTGAGTGGTGCATGGTCGGTGACGAGCGTGAACTCCCACCCCAGGTAATATATGATGGCCAGGGCCTCCATCCCCACGGTGTATGGGAGAAATTAACCATTACTTTTATGTTAACTATGAGTATTATCAGGCCTATATATATAGCAGGCACATATATTAATGGTGGACAGCAGAAAGAACCGCCTCTGGACTCAGAGCTTGGCCTCATACAGAGCCAGGCAGTCAGGGGCTAAGGCGTATTGACGTCCTCCCATTGTTTAGATTGACTGCAGGCGATAACCACATGCTTAAAGGAATGTATGGCTGACTGTCCTTGGCGATTCTGAGCATGTACCGAGGGCGGTCAACTCAACAGCTCAGTTTGAATGAATAAAAAAGACCGGGATCGGACGACCCGGCAGTGTCTTTGCAAACCTCACTCGGCTTTGTTGTTGCTTGTTTACGGGTAACGATAAAATCTCTGTCAATACTTGCTCCGGCTTCCTCGATTTATTTTGCTCTCTCTTAGTTAGTCAAAGTGTTAGAGAACTCGGTATTTCCACCACAGGTGGAGTAGTTCTTCTAGTTGGAGAGGGGTTTTCTACTGATGTAGGTCACTGGGTGTTCCTCTCCCACCCGGACCTGCGAGAGAACCACTCCCAGTCCCACTTCGGATGCATCGGTGTGGACTATTAGGGGCAGAGAGAAATCCGGTGCTATCAGGATGGGTTCCAAGCAGAGGGCTCGTCGAAGATTACCAGGTTACCAGGTCTGTCAGGGCCTTCTGGGTCAGATCATTTAGGGGGCTGGCCAGAGTGGCGAAGCCGGGGACACTACCAGAACAATAAACGATTTCACTTGTTTGTTGGAGGTGGGACGGGGCAAGTGCCGAATGGCTGCAACCTTGCTCTCCGGGGGTCGGACGTTCCCACGTCCGAATTGGTAACCCAGGTATAACGTCTTCTCCAGACCCAGGCGGCACTTGGCTGGGTTGGCCGTGAGACCGGCCTACCTCAACTCCCCCAGGACCGCCTGCAGCTGGTCGACATCCCAGCTGGCGCTGTGGATTATAATATCGTCTATGTATGCTGCTGCTCACGCCTGGTGTGGCCGAAGGAGTTCGTCAATCATCCGCTGGAATGTGTCAGGTGCGCCATGGACGCCGAATGGGAGGAAAGTATACTGATATAGACCCCCCGGGGTCGCAAACGCGGTCTTCTCCCGAGCGGCTTTGGTGAGAGGAACCTGCCAGTACCCCTTGGTGAGGTCCAGGGGGGTGAGGTAGCAGGCGGGTCCGAGCCGCTCAATCAGTTCATCGACCCCAAGCATGGGGTAGGCGTCGAAGTCCGAGACCTCATTCAGTCTCCGGAAGTCGTTACAGAATCTAAAAGTCCCATTGGGTTTGGGGACCGGGATGACGGGACTAGACCAGATTCCTCTCTTGGTCTTCTCCCATACAACAGCTCGAAGGGGGAGAAACCCTTGGAGGCTTGGGGCACTTTGTGGACTGCGAATAGAACATGGGGCAGGAGCTGGTCCCAATTCTTCCCATCGGAGTCCATGAACTTCTTGAGCATTTGTTTGAGGGTCTTGTTTACGTTCCATGAGCGTGTCTGTCTGGGGGTGGTACACCGAGGTTCGGAGCTGTTTTACCTGGAGGAGGCTTAGCAGTTCTTCCATTACCTGTGGCGGGGTTTCAGGGTACCTGGTGGCGTAGTCCACCAATACTAAAATATATCTATGACCCCGGCTGGTCTTCGGGAGAGGCCCGACAATGTCAAGTGCTAATCGGTCGAACTGTACTTCAATAATCTGCATGGGAATTAGATGGTTTCAGAATGACGGTCTCAGGGCAGTACGCTGGCATTCGGGGCATGTCTGACAGTACTGGAGGACGTCTCTTTTCACCCCGGGCCAATAAAAACAATCTAAAATCCTGTCCCTGGTTTTATCCATGACTAGGTGGGCCCCTAGCAGATGGGAGTGTGCCATGAACAGGATTTTGCTAATGTAAGGGCGAGGTACCACCAGTTGTTCGGTCACCAACCCCCCCTCTCTACTACCCGATACAGCAGGCCCGCCCTGGTGCTGAAGTGATGGTGTGGTAAGCAACTCACCGACTCCCTTGTTTGGCCGTCATGGGCGAGGATGTGATTCCAGGCGTATTTCAAGACATTGTCCAATAGCTGGGCGCTGGTTGATCTGTTCTTCCCCCCGGTTGGAAAGAAATCTGAGAACTCTGTGAGAGGGGAGCTCTCAGATTCTCCTGGTGGGCTGGTCTTCTCGGTAGCCATCAGGGTGTCTGGGGTGTCTATGGGTGGCCCCATAGAGTCAACTCGGTGTGGTCCACCTGTCGAGTTGGCTGGGGTACCCGGTGGGGATGGGCCATCACCCTCGGATCCGTCGTCCTCTCCAGACGACTCTGCTGGGGGTGAGTGGGCCACCCGAGCACCATAAGCGGGTCGGCCTGGTCGCTCAAGTTGACGATGAGCCTAAGCTGCGTACCTTCTACAAGAAGCGTATGGCTACTTAAGTGCCTGCATTCTCGACCATATGTGGCGACCCGGCCCCAGGAATGCCTCTGTAACTCTGGAATCACCACACGTCAGGGTCCGGTTTAAGCCAAATAAGGCATTTAATCAATTGTCCAACGGAAACCGTGTGGGTCTGCTCCCAACGCGGGGAAAAACGGCAATAATACTGGTGGCTCCGTGAGCCAAGGAAGAGTCAGGGTAATTGTCTTTCGAGCATGGCCGGTCTCCTCCCTGGATGCGGGAGATCGTTCCAGTTCAGCGAACCGTTCCGGTGTCGCGTTCAGCGTCGGCAAACGTTGTCCGGGCGTGCATGCTCCCTTGTGAGTGCTGGGCGATAGTCTGTTAAATCCAGTAGTCGTGCCTTCCAAATCGGGTCCTGGAGGTTCCCTGGTCGCAATGCGCTTCCAGCTCCCCTGCCTAAGAAAACATAACACAGCCTTTTAATGGTAACTGGCCTTCCTCTTCCTCCGCCGCAGGTGTTCTCCATTGCGCTGAATAGTGTTACACAATGGACGCTCTCTGGTGCTGGTGGGTATCGGCGGTATATGCCGTCTACCAACTCTCATATGGGCCGCCTGGAACAAAGTGTTGGGACTGGGTTGCCACAATGCATATGTGTTTGTGTGTGTGCTTTTTTGTGTTGCTTTAAATAACAAATATGAGAGTTTGACAATGATTTTGATATTCGCGCCGGACCAAAAATACGTTAATCTCCATTGGTAAATATGAGAGGTATCAGAAATTGTTGCTAAAATGTTTTTTCAATTGTGTAGAACTTTGAGGGTGAGAGACACACACTGATGATTTATTAACCATTGTTTAATAAATAAGTATCTCATAATTAAGTGTCTTCACGTCTGGTATTGCGACATACCTCGCGGTAAATCACAAACCAATAAACCAATAAAAGTCTGTCAGCAGAGGAGAATGTGTTTGTTTGGGGCTTCCTGTTCTCTGACCCATTACGGGAAGCACAACCCCCCCCCCAATCACACACACACGTACGCATGCACGCACACGCACACACAGACACTTTTTAGACCCCTTTTCACTCAGATGTAACAACCAACCCCTTCGATCAATACTTTGAGCTCATGAAGACCTTTTAACTGGTAGGTTTTCCTTGGCAAAAACCTGGGTATGATAATCAAAAATATACTGTGTGTGTGTCAGAGTTTGTGCGCTGTACGGTTGAGTATGTGTGTTTTGGCTGGTGTTGCCCTAAATCACAAGAGAGGTGGCTTTCAGCTGACCCCCCAACACACACACATACAAACACTCACGCACATAGCGCACGCGCACACACACCTCCATACAAACACACACACACACACAAACAGACGTGTGTGTGTTTGTTAGCAAGAATCTGTGTGTTTGTGTTTTCGGAAGATCTGTGTGTATGTGTTAGCAAGAGTGTGTTAGTGTGTATGTCTTTAAAGACAGCTGTTGTCGGGTTATGAGATGTACGGTCATTTATCAAATTAAACCTTGCGATTGGCACGCGCTCTTTACGATGCTAGGCGTATTAAAGAACTTCAGGAATTTTTTTAAACCTCATTTCCGATCATTCTGGGTGTCAGGGACTAATGCAGAATACTTTTTTTTTTTTTTTTTAATCTGACTGATTTTGAGCTGCCAAATAGTTTGTGAAAATGTAATGTTACATGCATGAAAGTGCTAGTTTTCGCCACTGATAAACTCAGACGATAAACTTTTATGGAAAAAAGATCCCCGTAGAGAAATCAAAGATTATTTTCCTTACCTATCGCTAGCTCAGGTCTGTTTCCATTTGTGTTCAACCGAGTCTCTCTCTCTCTCTCTCTCTCTCTCTCTCTCTCTCTCTCTCTCCTCTCTCTCTCTCTCTCTCTGTCTCTCTCTCTCTCTCTCTCCTCTCTCTCTCTCTCTCTCTCTCTCTCTCTCTCTCTCTCTCTCTCTCGTTGAAAGCCACCTTAGTGTCAAACCCTCTCTCTGTCTCTTTCACTGTCTCTCTTGCTTTCTCTCTGTTTGTCTCATTGTGTCTCTCTCGCTCTCTCTCGTTCTGAATGTGGAGATTGTGATTTATCTATTTTACTTGCTCTCATCGCTCTAGTCTCAAAACCCGGCCCCAAATCGCAAATCCTCTACAAATAAATCCCAGAATCAGAATTATATGTTAGAAACCCTTTGATCAAAGTGACCCCAAATCTCTTCAGTAACGACCCAAACTCAAACCACTCTCCCGGTTCAGAAGTGTCTGTCTGTCTGTCAGCGTGTCTCTCTCTCTCTGTGTGCGTGCATCTGTCTGTCTGTCAATATGTGTGTGTGTGTTTTACTTCGGAGTATGTTTAGTGGGGGGGGGGGGGGGGGTAAATATATATGTTTGCAACTGTGTGGAAGTGTGTGTGTGTGTGTGTTCATGAGGCCAAGAGTGATACACATGGTGTGTGTGAGTGATTGGCCATGTGCGTCAACGTGTATGTGTGTGTTTCTGTATGTGTGTGTCTGCGTGCGTGTGTGTGTCTGCGTCTGCGTGTGTGTCTGTGTCTGTGTGTACGTGTGTCTGTGCATGTGTGTGTGTCTGCCTGCGTGCATTTGTGTGTGTGTGGGGAAACGAAAACTCGTGCTTGGACTCGAGTTGGAGGAGACGGTTGCGTAAGTCTGCAGTCTCCTCGAAGCTGGCGCTCCTCAGACTCCTCCACAGATCCTTTGTCACACTTGGCGGGAGAACCAAGACCTCGCCGTTCTTCCTGCCCAGAGGAAGGAGGGAGGGGGGGGGGGGGGGACAGTCTCAAACAGTGTGTGTGTGTTGTGTGTGTGTGTGTGTGTGTGTGTGGTGTGTGTGTGTGTGTGTGGTGTGTGTGTGTGTGTGTCATGATTCACATTGCGGATGTAGGTCAACAGATCTGAACAGGTACTGTACTGTAGAGAGAGCAAGAGAGAGAGACAGAGGGAGGGAGAGAGGGACAGAGAGAGAGACAGAGTGACAGACAGAGGGAGGGGGACAGAGGTAAAAGCTCACCCGGTACCAATCGCTCGCGTGGTTGAGACTGCTCTCATGTGTGTGTGAGAGAGAGAGACCTGTCTGGTTGTTAAAGTGTGCACTTAGGGTGTTAAGTTTTTCCAGATAGAAGTTTACAAGAGGGGGAATATCACTGCTCACTTTGAGGGAAAGATATGAGGACAGACTGACAGACAGTGAAAAAGTTATGGATGGAAAGATGTGGATTGATAGATAGAATAGGACAGTGTTAAAGAGAGACACACACCCTGGAGCCACCAGCCCAGCCCGACACCCCTTCTGCCTACCACACTTCACACCTACTCCCAGGCTGTGAGCAGGGGAAACACTCCAAAAAGACCCCCTCCCCCCAGACCACACCAATGCCAGCCGTCCCCTCCACACACACGCACACGAACCCTGGAGTCACCAACCCAGGCTCGCGCCCCTTCTGCCTACCCCACTTCACATCTACTCCCAGGCTGTGAGCAGGGGAAACAGCCCATCCCGAGACCGTAGCATTCACGGGATGCTCAGTGAGCTCTACACGTTCCTGGGGCAGTATTTACAAAGGATCTAAAAGTAGGTCCTAACTGCCGAATTTAGGAGTAACTCCTAAAAGTAATGGCCGTGTCACTCATAAATTTAGGACTCCTAACTCTTTTCACTGAGAGCAATTCACAAAGTATTTTAGGCCTAAAAGTAACACCTAAGTCTAGGAGAGCTTAAAAGTCCTCAAGAGGACTCCTAATTCAGTAAGACCTATTCACAAAGAATCGTAAAATGGCTGCGAGACGAAATGTTTCTGAGACAATGGAAGACTGTTAATGAAGAGATATAGACTAAATCGTGAGTGTATTAAACTTGTTGTGGAGATAGTGCGGGATGCAATAACATCCCCGACTAATCAGATTAATCCCGAAATAAAATGTTTGGCAACACTACGTACGTTATTAGCAACAGGGAAAATGCAACTTTGCAATGCCCACGATTGAGGAATATCGCAACCATCAGTCAGCCGTGCCATAAACCAAACTATCAACGCGCTCTCTAGACCACATATCATCCAACAGTTTATCCGGTTTCATTCAACAATTACACAGGATCAAAGCCAACTTCATGGCAATTGCAGGTATGCCCGGTGTGGTCAGTGCTATTGACGGGATGCACGTAAAATAATTGTGGCATCAAAAGATGAAGACGTGTTCGTCAATAGGAAGAAAGTGAATTCCATCAACACGCAGGTTGTTTTTGATGCAAATTTGAACATACTGGATGTTGTTGCAAAGTGGCCTGGAGCTACCCATGATTTGCGCATTTTAATGGAGAGCGGTCTGAGGCAGCTTTTTGAGAGTCATCATGTACCAGTTGGGTGTCACTTGCTGGGTGACAGTGGCTATCCCTGCAAGACGTGGCTCTTGACTCCCTACCTCAATCCACAACTGGGAGCACAGTTAAAACATAACATGTAAGTGATTACGCAGATTACGCTTAGTCCTATGCGTAAAACACATCATATTGGCTCTTTGACGCCTTTTATTTGTTGAATCCATATTTATTATTGTTTACTGTTTTCCTCCATATATGTTAGAGCACACAAACATACACGAAATGTTGTGGAGAGAGGAAATGCGCAGATGAAACGTCGGTTAATGTCCTCCATGGCCGAAATACGCCTCACCCCAGAGAAGGCAACCACAGTCATCACTGTATGTGCCATTCCTCACACAACCTCTGCAAGCGGAGGAACAATCCACAGCCAGACGATGATGATGACGACGATGAAAGAGACCGAGGACCACGATGATGCGCGATCCAACATGACAATAAATTTGGACGTGTGGAACCGAGTGGACTGCGCATTTAGGTGATCACTTTGTGAATACCATTTTAGGTAAACACCTTGGCACACAATCAGGTCAACACACATTTGTGTAGTTCATAACATTTATCTATCACATCTCAGCGCATTTTTAATTGTTCGTCGTCTCTCTCTCTCTGCTCTCTCTCTCTCTCTCTCTCTCTCTCGTCTCTCTCTCTCGAAGTGCAGGCTAAATGTCCTTATCGTGGTCTGCCACAAACTTGTTCATCATGCGTGGATATTCTGCTAGACTGCACTGTCCATCAACTACTTGATAGGAATTCATTTCTAGACTCTATTTCCTTTTTTTTCCGGTGAGTTTAACGTGGCTTCGTCTGAACACCAATCCCCCGATGACCGCTTCTAAAACTCGTGCACGAGCGAATGACGATGAGATCCATAGCAACGGCGCGTCACTCTGTAGTGGTCTCTTGAGTAGAGTTCATCCTTAGTAAGAGTAGGTCAGCCGGCTTTGGGAATAAACTTTAAGAAGCACTCCTAGCGGTATAGGGGAATGAAATGCTTTGTGAATACGGCCGTCCACTTCGTAGAGATTGCTTGCAGTGG
>OLKM01002243.1:0-12500 GCA_900291075.1 Melanogrammus aeglefinus
TTTTCGCGAGAGAAAACTGGGTCGACACTGTGAGTATGTACGCGCTCCACTTTCGCTCGATCTTCTGGCGAGCGCCGTTACGTGGATTTGTGGCGCGCGATCCAATCGCCGTGAGTAGTCCAAATATTTTCGCACATTGTACGCGATTTACAGTCCGTGATGATGCGTGATTACAGCCATCAGCGTGCACTTCTTTGAGTGTGAGCGTAGCGTTGCACTTTCCGCGGCAAGGCTAGGAAGACATGCAAATGCTATGTCTTTAAAAAGAGTAATGTTTGTGCTCTTTAAATGCTTGTCTTTAAAAAGGTAAAGACATGCAATGTCGGACATGGTTGTGAAATGGAGGACCTGGAGTCAAGTTGTGGCGCTCGCTCTCTCTCTATGTCGTCCTCAGACGAGTCGTCCAACATTGTCTCCAGCTGGTTTCTCCATTGTTAGACTTTACAATGCTAATTAAGGACTGTGGGGCGCAACTCCTCACTATCCTACTCCGGCCGTTTCAGTCATTATAGCCTCCGCCCTTTGTTCGTTTCCCTTGTGAGGATCGGAAGAGACGCGAGCAACATCTTTGGTTTATTGTTTGAAGTAGCCTTCTCCTAGATGGGTTGCCTTTCAAGGCTGGGTGCCATCTACCCACTATTTACCCATAGCTGGGGACGGTATCTCGCAGACGCAGAGCACTCATAGCATACAGCACCTGGTTTTCCTAGGCGGTCTCCCATCCAAGTACTAACCAGGCCCGACCCTGCTTAGCTTCCGAGATCAAGACGAGATCGGGCGTGAGGGTGCTATACCGGTGGCGCGACAAATTCGACAAAACTTGCACAGCGACAGATTATGATGTGTGGCGCGACAAAACTTCGGCGACAACGCGAACGGGCGACAAATTTCGCGTTTGGTGTGAACGCACGGTTAGTTTTGATTTACTTGGGCGAAAGCAAGCTGTTGCTCCGCCTTCAGGCTTCCGCCTGAATGAATGCGCGCTCCCGCGCCAGGGGAAACAATTTCTGTCGGGGATACCTACACTGGCACAACCCCGGCATGGAAAAGTTTGGCTGACAATGTTTTAAATGTTTTGATCGTGTTTTGATGTTTCACGTTTGTTTGTGTCGACCTTAACTGTGCACGGTGCTCTTGACTGAAGCGATATGGATCTTTTTCGCGTCGCATCGATATTTTTGCTATCCCTCCTGTTATACCTGGATATTATCTCTGCCTTCCCGGTGTTACACCGCATTCTGCGACCCACCAGGGGACGCTGTTGTACATTTTCTGCAATATGCACGTGTGCATTATAACAAAAACATAAATAAAACATAAGATCTCCCCCCATTGATGGGTCTTTCTTTTCTTGATACTAATATTAATTCTAAACAGAATTTTACACAGTAGCATATAATAGGAAATGCTCAAAGGTAAATCAGCGTAATTTAACATTGACAGCCTTTTATTGGTAAAGAAGCAACGGTGAAGGACCGTACTAAACGGCCTATCCATTGTATGGGTCTGTAAAGTGCTAATCAAATCAATCAAATGTAGGCCTACTTATAAAGCACCTTTAATAAAAAGGTAATTGGTTGGGGGGAGATCTTATGTTTTATGTATGTTTTTCTCATGCCTGTCTACACTTCAATCTCGTGCATATTGCAGAAAATATGCAACAATGCCCCCTGGGGTCACACTTTTCGTTGGGTCGCAGAATTCGGTGTAACACCGGCCATGAGGCAATACGGTAGAAGTGAGTTGCTGCAACTTAACTTTGTGAGACCGGCTGGCGTGCTAGACATCACGCTACAGATTCCGGATCTCACCCGAAGATGTCCTGAAAACATCTACGAAGAAACAGGGGGGATAAGGAGAAGAAAAAGGGGTAAGCGGGGAGGCGTCCGGCTGCGACTTAGGAAGATGAGGTTCAACCGGCTTCCGCTGCCCTCAATGATCCTGGGGAACGTCCAATCCATAAGAAACATACTGGATGAACTCCAGGGAAATGCCCGCTTCCTTAAGAATTAGAAAGACTGCTGCGTGATGGCGTTCACTGAGACTTGGCTAACCTATGAAGGTATTATTGTCGCAAAAGTCACCTGTAACTACAGATTTTGTATGCGTACACCAAAGTCACAAATGTGTAGAGTCATGTAATTGACACTTGTGCTACAATCATTGCAGCGCAGTTGGTGCAAAACACATTCGCACACTCGTGTTTCAAAATCTGAGAACATGCCCAAAATGTGTGCATTGCATTCGTAACCAAAATATGAACTATTGCATCAGAAGTTGCACATCTGTGAACAATTTCCTCACAAATAAAATTATAAAGAACGTTATGTTGATTCAGCATTTTGATGAGCGAGCACAAGTCCATCGTTACAACTGCTCGAATCTACTTCTGCAAGTCTCAGCTGTGGGTTTTTTTGCAGGTAGTTTTGCAACACGTCTATGGGTACATGTGTAGCAAACATGATTTGTATGAGGCAGAGCGTCGGTTGGCTGGACAAATTCGCAGCAGTAACCAATGAAAGTCGCCGGCAGGGGGTGCATTTTTCTAACTACACTTGGACCATCCAAGCAGACCCTTAAAATACATTGAAGTAGCTACACTTGCGGCATGTTAATGCAATAATTTGGGGGTAATTCAGTTGAACTAAGTAATTTAATTTGACTTAATGTAAGTCAAATCATGTAGGATGCCCTCTTTTCTACTTTCAATTCCCAGAAAGTAAGAGTTTGCTTGGATGGTCCCAGTGTAGTTTGAAAAATGCACCCCTGCCGGTGACTTTCATTGGTTAATGCTGCAATTTTGTCCCGCCCACTGACGATCTGCTTTATACGGATACAAATCACTTTTGCTACACTTGTGCCACATGTTGCAAAAGTATCTGCAAGAAAAACAGCTGAGACTCGTAGAAGCAGATTCGAGCAGTTGTATAACATTTGCATTTAGGGCATTTAGCAGACACTTTTATCCAAAGCGACTTACAATGTACATTTGTCATAAGAAGTGCAACAATATATCGCTGTCGGTACAGAAACGATGTTCATAGAACCAAGTGCAAGTACAACAATCACTAGGCTAAACAATTCCCTGTGTTACAGCAATGATAGCAGCTACTGCAGTTGCTACACAGTTAAGTACTATAATACAATACAATACAATACAATACAATACAATACAATACAATACAATACAATACAATACAATACAATACAGTGTTCAATGGTGACCAGAGGGGGGGAGGGGGGATATGCAGAATCGAGGTGGACTTTGAACAGGTGAGTCTTGAGTCTTTTTCGGAAGATAGTGAGTGACTCTACTGTCCTGAGAACGGCAGGGAGCTCGTTCCACCACTGAGGTCCCAAAACCGAGAAAAGTTGTGACTTTGCTGAACGACCTTTGCTAGCTCTTAGTGATGGCGGTACCAGACGTCCAGCTGAGGTAGTTGAGCGGAGGGATCGAGCTGGGGTGTGTGCCTTTAGCAATGCTTGGAGGTAGGCAGGGGCAGTTCCATCGACTGTCTTGTATGCCAGTACCATTGTCTTAAATTTGATCTGAGCTACTACAGGGAGCCAGTGGAGGTCCCGGAAGAGGGTGGTCACATGGGAAAATTCGGTAGGTTGAACACGAGGTGCGCTGCCGCATTCTGGATGCGCTGCAAAGGTTTAATCGCAGAGGCAGGAATTCCAACCAGGAGTGAGTTGCAATAGTCGAGGCAGGAGATGACCAGTGATTGGACTAGAAGCTAAGCTGCTTCCCTTGTGAGGGCCGGATTCTGCGGATGTTGTAAAGTGCAAATCTGCAGGATCGGGCCACCGCAGTGATGTTTGCGGTGCAGCATAACTGATTGTCCAATACCACACCGAGGTTTCTGGCAGTTGGAGAAGTAGATACAGTGATGTTCTCAACGTGACCAGTAAATCCATGTGTGGCCAATCTTTCCCATGGATTAGGAGGAGCTCGGTTTTGTTGAGGTTAAGCCTCAGGTGATGGGCAGTCGTCCAGGTGCTGACGTCCGCCAGACATTCCAATATGCGTGTTGCAATCAGGGTTTTATCAGATGAGGGGAAAGAGAGAAATAGCTGAGTGTCGTCAGCATAGCAGTGATAGGAAAAGCCGTGTGATGCAATTACAGAGCCCAGAGATCTGGTATAGAGGGAGAACAGAAGAGGCCCCAGTACGGAGCATTGAGGGACTCCAGTTTCAAGCGTGCAAGGTTTGGACAAGGAGCCATTCCATGTCACTTGATAGGTGTGGTTCATCAGGTAGGATGTGAACCAGGAAAGAGCAGATTCAGCGATGCCAAGTTCAGCAAGAGTGGCAAGGAGGATCTGGTGGTTCACCGTGTCAAATGCTGCGGACAGGTCGAGGAGAATGAGAACCGATGAGAGGGATGAGGCTCTGGCAGCACGGAGGGACTCAGTCACTGCAAGGAGAGCCGTCTCAGTGGAGTGTGCCTTCTTGAAGCCGGACTGGTGAGGGTCAAGCAGGTTGTTAGATGAGAGATAGGAGGACAGTTGGTTAGCAATGGCACGTTCCAGTGTTTTAGAGAGGAATGAAAGAAGAGACACCGGTCTGTAGTTCTGGAAGTCGTGGTATTAAGAGTTGGTTTTTTGAGGAGTGGCTTTATTCTGGCAGGCTTGAAAAATGCTGGAACAATGTCTGAAGTGAGGGAGGAGTTGATAAGTGAGGTGAGAAATGGCAGGATGTCACTTAAGATATCCTGGAGGAGAGAGGAGGGGATAGCTTCAGGGGGCAGGTGGTGGCATGGTTAGATGTTATTATTCTGTTGACCTTGTCAGAGGTGAGAGGGCTAAATTGGGTAAAGACAGAGGAGGGATTGGGGAGGGAGGATGGGAGGGATGGAGGAGGATGGAGGCAGGGATGAAAGAGGGGCTGATGTCCTTCACTTTCTGGGTTAAGTAGGTAACAAAGTCATCAGTAGTGAGGCAGGAAGGAGGTGGGGGCGAGGGAGGGTTGAGGAGGGTCGAAAACAGGGAAAACTGTTTCCTGGGGTTTGAGGCGGAGGAGTTGATTTTGGTCCGGTAGAAGGCAGATTTGGTTGTTGACACACTAGAGGTGAACTAAGAAAGAAGGAAAAGATAGTGGGATAGATCATTAGGAAGTCTGATCTCTTCCATTTCCTCTCAGCTGCCCGCAACTTTGTTCTACAAGTGCTGCAGAGGATCGGACAGCCAAGGAGGAGGGGTCGAGGATCGCGCTGGTCTGGAGTGGAAGGGACAGAGGGAATCCAAGGAGGAGGAGAGGGAGGATAGCAGAGTGTCTGAAGATTCATCTGTAGATAGTTGAGAGAATTGTGCGATAGAAGGTAGTGAAGACAGAACAGTAGAGGCGAAGGTAGAGGGAGAAAGGGATTTGAGGTTACGGCGAGTGGTGACAATGCGGGGACTAGAGAGGAAGGGGGGAGAGGATTTCAAGGGGAGAGAAAAATCGACAAAGTGATGGTCAGACACGGGGAGCGGGGTAACGGAGAGAGCAGAGGTGCCGCAGGACCTAGTGAATATTAGGTCAAACTGGTTCCTGGCCCTGTGTGTGGGAGAAGGGGTTAGTGTTAAGTCGAAGTATAACCGATGGACTCATTGAAATGCTCATTGAACATAGCGAGCTATATAAGTTCATTTGTGATATTTCACAGATGTGCAACTTCTGATGCATTAGTTTGCGTTTGTGTGAATTTGTTTTGCACCAACTGTGCTGCAATGATTGTACCAAAAGTGTCAAGTGCATGACTCTTTTAAGTTGTGATGCACAGGATAGGATGTGTGCAGCTGTAACACAGAATTGTGAACTCGTAGACCCTATTTAGTGTTTACAATGGTAGAAAAAATATTCACAACATCAAATGTACTGTTACACATTTGTGACTTTAGAGTACACATGCAAAATAAATATTTTGGACGTCAAATTTACTGTTACACATTTGTGACTTTAGTGTACGCATACAAAATCTGCAGTTACAAGTGCAAGACTTTTGCTACAATAATACCTTCATACTAACCGAACACGACCAGGACTCGGACCTCATGATCACTGGCTTTGGTGCACCACATAGGTCGGAAAAGTGAGGTGACTGTACAGTACAGGTACTGTACTTCGGTAACAGTGAGAGAACGCATCTGTACCCCCGAAGTGGAACTTTTGTCAGTGTCATTGCGCCTCTTAAACCTGCCCCATGAGGTTCCCCAGCTCTTCATTACAGTTGTATATCCAGTCCACCCCAGAGCACACACCACCTCCGCTTGTAAAACTGTGTATGACGTAGTACAAAAGCTGCATTCTATCTCCCCTGAGGCTCCGGCTTTCATATTGGGTGACTTCAACCATGTTTCCCTCAAGTCGGTCCCCAACTTTCACCAATACGTAACCTGCCCCACCAGACGGGACAAGACTCTTGACCTATGCTATGGGTCAGTAAAGGAGGCATATAAGTCACTTCCGCTACCTTCTCTAGGCCACGGAGCCCACAACTGTGTGTATCCCATGCCCATATACAGAACTGTTCTGAAGAGGGAGAAGGTCTCTACAAAAGACATTAAAGATTGGACAGAAGAGTCTGTGCAGTGTCTAAAGGCTAACTGGGACATGTTCATAGAGGCTTTTGGGGAAGACCTAGATCAGTTAGTCGATGTTATATGTGATTATGTAGCATTCTGTAGAGAAATGATCATCCCATGCAAAAGGGTAAATGTAAATGTATTCTAATAATAAGCCATGGGTCATTAAATCCGTCGAACCCTGCATACAGGCTAAGAAACGTGCCTTCAAACATGGGACTGCCTCTGAATTGTATGCAGCCACAAAATATTTAAAAATTGAAATCCTTATAGAGCTTAAAAGGACTACAAAAAATTCTGGAAAATAAAATGGCTGCTAACAACTTGGGCTCAGCCCGGTCATGTATGAAATCCATTGCAGGCATCAGTAACTCAAAAAACATTAGCAATGTCATCTTAGAGAATTTTGATTCAAATTCTGACCTTGCAAATACTCTTAATGAATTATTTTCCCGATCTGACATTTCAGTACAGAAATACAGGAACTCAGTCATATTTTAGTCGATCAGAATCACTTTGCAATTAATGAGGGTAATGTAGAAAAGGCATTATCTTCCATAAATGCAAATTAAAGCTGAGGTCCTGATAATATTTGCGGTAGACTGCTTAAGTTGTGTTCTAAGGAACTGTGCAAAATTTTTCATTATATTTTCAAGAAGTCGTTACAAACCCAGCAAGTCCCAAAATGTTGGAAGGATGCAGTAGTTGTTCCAGTACCCAAGACAAGGTGCCCCAAGTACAGAATGACTTTAGACTTTATTGCCCTGACATCTCTTGTCATGAAAACTTTTGAAAAACAAGTGAGAAATTAAATTTGAAAGAAAACACAGTCTGATATTGACCAATTCCAGTTTGCCTATAGGCCACACAGAGGCGTTCAGGATGCCACAGTCACTATGATGAACATACTTTGTAAACATTTGGAAGGTAAAGGAAAACATGCTCAGCTTTAATTGTAGATTTCTCCTCTGCTTTTAACACAATTCAACCCCACATTTTAACAGAGAGACTATTTGATTTGAGCAAAAAACTTGTGGACTGGGTTTTAGATTTTTTAACTAATAGGACACAAAGAGTGCGAGTCAATGGAGTAGGGTTACTGTCTGACATGGGCCCCGTTTCCCCGAAAGCATTGTTAGCCTAAGTGGTTAGTGAAGTGTGTTGTACAAGCATCGTACAGTTTTCACACCGATTCCCGAAAGCATCGTTGGTAACGAACATTGTGAAAACGCTCATAGCTAACGAGGACTCCAGGGGTACCCGTGGGATGCTAAGAGCATCGTTAGCCACCTATAGCCTCAGTGGCTTCACCAGCGGACTTTCCATGTATTTGATGCGTTTTATTAAAACACATCCAATACCACAGAATGCCCAGCTGATGCAATTTCGCAACCAAGAACAGTGGTTACCGCCGATATATTACTCATAGACTACTGTTAGATTTAAACAGCAAAGATAGAGACATGTTAGAAGTCAAAAACAACATAATTTATTGCAGCAATTTAAAATTCCAAAAATACATGCACAGCCAAAATGTACAGATCAAACGCCACGTCACAAGGCATATTATAAAATCAAATGATTCCATTGGTCTTGTGTGGGAGGTCGCTTTTGAGCTGCACTTGCTGTCTCCCTCTGATTTTAATTCAACCATCGTGGTTAAAATGTCCTATTGATCAATGAATGAAGACATGCTACTGTAGACATGCCTCATGCTGAGGCCAGCGGGTGTCAGAGAATTTCTTCAGGCGTTTTTTGTTGCGATTGTTTGCATTAAGCACTGTAGGCGCTTCAGTGAGGCTGTGATGAAGTTCACTATTTATTGGACTGTGTCTAGACAGTAACGAACATCTCTGACCATAGTTAATCGTGTTTGTAGTCTAAACTCAAACCAGAACTCAGCATGCAGGTGTTTTCATTCATAAACAAATTTAAACATTCGGGAGTAGGCCTATGCAATAATACAAATTATTCTAAAGAGGTCAGAGACTCAGCCCCGCCTGCGCAGCCCCGCCTTCAGTGAACCAAGAAAGCTTGCGCCGTGACAAACGGGGGATTTGACCCCCTCGGTTTTACACAGGAAACTTCAGATAAAAAGGTGAAATTGCCGGATGTGCCAGGCTGCGACCAAACCGGCTTGGCCGTGTAAAAAGACCTATAACCTACTTCATCCTGCCCAACAATATTAGCAGGGTCTAGAGACCAAGCTCTCCTAATCGGGTCAGCAATAGCCGTGCGTCAATGTCTAGCCTCTGCGTTTGAATTATGTAACGTTGCATTTTTTATGTCTACAAATATTCTAGACTAGAGAGTGCGCGCCAATCAATGAAACCTTATGCAGAGTCAGAAAAAGTCGGCTCTCTTTGCTACGCAAAGCACGTTTCAGAAATCAGCACATTAAGATAAATGTAGTTGTCACACAAGCTATTTTAGATTTTTGTTAATATGGAATTATTTCAGGGGGGAAAATGCTGTGAAAAATCATTAAGACTGATACATATGTCGGCCTAGGCCTAATCAATTGTGTTTTAATATCTTTAGCATTCATATCATTGCAGTCTATTCTTACTCTGCTGTTGGCCTTGATGGTGGAGATATTTTAACGCTTTAATCCCAATTTACCTGCGACATTCCTGCATCTCCCCCCTACGGAGACCATTTCAGCACCGTGTCAGTAGACAGTTAAAATCCTACGAACGTCATGAGTGCAGTGAACATGCGTTCATGTTAAGAGGAGTTTCGGGAAACGCTCCACAGAATTGTACGATGGATCGCAAAATCCATCGTGAGAATGATTGTACGAGCGATGATCCATCGTTATCGGGAAAAGGGGCCCAGATCTGTTCCTTCACTGACTCCCTTCAGGGCTGTGTTCTGTACCCTCTTCTGTTCATTCTCTACACAAACATGTGCCGCAGCAGCAGGGAGGACAGATTCATTCATGAATCTGTCAAGTATGCAGATGATTCTGTCATTGTCAGCCTGCTACAAGGAAATGAGACAGGCCATGGCCTAGTTGTCCAGGATTTTGTAGATTAGTGTGAACGGTCCTTCCTACAGATGAACATTTCCAAAACAAAAAATATGCATGCAGACTTTAGGAAACTCCCCAAGGCAAATGGTCAGATAGTGGACTGTGTAAACAACTACAAATTACTCAGGACCATCATCGACAGCAAACAAAATTTTGAGGCAAACTGTGAGGCTGTGTATAAAAAGGCGAACCAGCACCTACATTGTCTAAGGAAACTGTTCTCCTTCCATATTGACAGAAAGATGCTCACTATGTTTTACAGATGCCCCATTGAATCTGTAATTTCCTTTAGCTTGGTGTCCTGGTTCAGCAACCGACCCCTAAAAAATTAAAACTCAGAATCAGATTGTGAGGTGGGCTAGTAGGTTAATTGGAGAGCCACAGATGAAGAAGATGGATCCCACCCACTACATGGTGAATTCCAGCTCCTCCCATCAGGCCGTAGGTTAAAAATGCCTACAGGCAAAACCAAAAGGTACAGAGGTAGTTTTATTCCTTCAGCTATTAAGACCCTGAACAATACTTAGGCTATTTGTAGACTACACACTAATCTTTATAAATTATGCACAGCCTTCCTAATCTATTTATTCATTAATTTATTGACCCATCTTTTTTGTATTTGATATGGTGGTTTTTATTCTGTATTTTATAAACGGTATTTTGAGCACTTGTTGTTACTGTTATGTCATTGTCCTCTCTCAAAGTTGTCTGTATGTAATGTGTGTATACAGCCCACTCTTTTTACCTGCAACCAAATCTACCCTTGGGTACAAATAAAGTTACCTTACCATATATATATATATATATATATATATAATATATATATATATATATATATATATATATATATAGAAAGAAAACTCCAGTATTCCAAAATAAAGTGAAATAGTGGGACACACGTCGATTAGTCGGAGTCAACAAAGGGATTAGTGAGTGAGCTGAAAATCACATTTCACATTGTCATGGACAAGTTATGAAATACCCCAGGCAGAGCTAAAGGTATCTGTCTCTGGAGATAAAACATTTAGGCTTATCAATCGATAATAAAAACATCAATTATTGTCAGTCCAGGGGGAGAGCGATGTCCAGGAAGTGATGTAATTGAAAGAGTGAGACATTTAGGGTATGGCAGTATAAGAAAATTGCTGATAAGATTAGGGTCTATTCTGAGGAAATTAAAATATATTGCCTGGTAAATCACACTTCCTCTTATCAGTCTTATGCTGGCTCCTTTAATCCTTTTCAACTGACCAAAGTAACACGGTTAAATCGAAACGACACAAGGCCCTTACTTTGTGAGTTTGCTGACCTCTAGAGGTTAAAAACCTTTCTAAAAAGGTTAAAAACGTGCTAAGCCGATGTGGCTGCTCTGTGATTCATTAAGAATGGCCAGTGGCGATTTTGCGCTCGGAAGGGGTCTTGCCCAGGCTGTAATTCAATGTAGAACCGCCACTGAGCATGGCCAAGACTTCTTGCTTTTAAAACAGTCTCAAAATCAGACTTAAGTGAAAATATATAACAAGTGTATATCACACTGTACGGATAAACTTTAAAACAAGTTATTCCATTATAAAGGAGCTCTGGAGGTTCCCAAATCCCTTAAATTATTTTACATTTACCATGTTTGATGTGTTTCAACCTTCAGGTCGCAGCAAACTCCAAAAATATGCATCTAGTGTTTCTAATGAGTTACTCTTTAGAGATGCAACAGCCTTCACACAACTGCTTTGGGTAGCCTCGGTTTGGGGGCACATAGAGGCGATTGGGGATGAATAGTGAGGAAGCTGTATATCCGTCAATATATCACATTCATAGTGCTGGAATATAGTTAGAAAATCAATTTTTCCGTATACCTGCATCTCCTGCTCTTTAGGAGCAGCCCAGAGAACCATATGTCTCTTCACAAGACCGTAACATACTACTCACGAGAATAGCCTCTCCTGGCTCCTTAGAAAGATGAATAAACACATGCGATCTACTTCTATGTCATGATGAATAGGTCCTAGAATCTACAGTTATTCATTTGCAAGGAGACTGAAGGTGTGTTTTCTTTGACAGAGAGACAAGACTCTTCCACTAGTTTTCTTGAATATAAAAAGGTGCATTCCATTTGTTAATCAGTTATTTTCTATGTATATAAAAATAAACATTTTCATTCTTTGTTTTTTTTGTAATGGTGCACATTTCAAAGAAGTAAAGAAAACATATCTGGGACTGTGGCAGGACACATGTTGCATAGGCACAATGCACAACAAGATCACGTCCATTGCAGTGTGAGGTAGCACACAGCCGGTGACTTCCATTCTCCAAGTCTAAGGTGTGTGCGTTGTTGTGCCGCCGTTCATTATACCCCCCCCCCCCCCCCCTATGTATTAGTGAGTGTTTGTATCATTTCAAAGGGGCATGTGTATTTCAACTACAGCAGGCTGCTACCGGGGCTTGTGTCCTGCTTTAACCGTCAGAATGAGAGGGGCTCTGAAAGGTGAGGGTCTTTGGTAGTCCCCCTCAGCCAACATGATCTAAAGACACAGTAATACCAGCGACAACATTGGAAAATCATAGATGGAAGGATATCTATATATATATATATCTATATATCTATATATCTATATATATCTATATATCTCTATATATCTCTATATATATATATCTATATATATATATCTATATATATATATATATATATATATATATATATATATATATATATATATATATATATATATATATATATATATATATATATATATATATATATATATAGATATATATATATATATATATAGATATATATACATAGCTCAATGGAAGTGAGATTACGCGACTTTAAATTGCAGATCTACTGTTACTGTTCTTTCATGTTCACTTAACAGTGAACATGATATGGCTTGTAGCT
>OLKM01002243.1:17500-25000 GCA_900291075.1 Melanogrammus aeglefinus
AGCACCATCTACCAACAACACCCCAAATCCCAGGAAAAATGCTGTTTTCATAATATGTCCCCTTTAATGCAAATGAGCTGCTGCCCATTGACCAATGAGCTGTCAGACTGAACCACAGCATGGAGGAGAAGGGATTGTTGCCGTTTGCGGACTCCTGGAGCTCTATATCCTTATATAATAGAATATAATAATAATAATAATAATAATAATAATAATAATAATAATAATAATAATAATAATAATAATAATAATAATATTACATTATTATATATTTATTTATATAATATTATATCTAATATCACGGCCACAAGATATGTGCGCCTCGGATGATATTATGAATCATAAAGACTGCGTCTGACGTTTCTGGCACTTCCACAAAAAGCTAAGACTAGGGGGTCTTAGCAGGGGATAGTAGGGGATATCTGGGCCATGGTTGAGAAGAATTGGGGGAAAGGAACTTTGGCCTTGACTCTCTGAAGTCCATGAACTGTGACATGGAGGAGAAAGGGATTACTATGGTAGCTAAGCTGCCGGACTGCCGCCGAGCTCCCCTAGCTGGAGTTGCCGGACTGCCGCCAAAGCCTCGGCAGCACCACCGAAATGCTGCCGTCGAAACCGTTTGGCCCGGCGGCGGCGCGGCGGCAGTCCGGCAGCTCCGGCAGTGTACTCCGGGAGCTGAACTGCCACGAAGCTTTCCGAATGCTCCGGCGGGTGTCCTCCAGGAGCTGAAAAATCTGGCGGGGGTAGCTCAGCAGCAGTCTGGCAGCTCAGGTCCGAGAGTACAATTCCTTTCTCCTCCATGTCTCCTCCTCCGGACTGTGGCCGGCGGGGGGAGGCAGTCCAGCAGAGAAAGGGATTGTACTCCCGGAGCTCAGCTGCCGCCGAGTTCCCCCCGCAGGAGCAGCTCGTCCTCTGGTCCACAAAATCGTAGCCATGCTCTTATTGGAGGGGATCGGGGAAGTGGGAGGTAATATGGTCAACTGTGTCCCCTTCCTACGTAGGAGGGGGCGCCGAAACTGACTCGCTCATTTGATAACTGTAGGCGGGGTGCTTTCACAAATGCATATCTCACTCAAAAATCATGTACAGACTTTTTTTTCAAAGTTTGTATGCGTGTTGGAGCATAGAGACCAGAGACCCAAAACAACACCCAAAATCCCAGGAAATGGTTTTTTTCATAGTATGTCCCCTTTAATAGTTTAAAGGTCCCATGGCATGCTACTTTATGGATGCTTTTATATAGGTCCTAGGTTTTAGTGGGCCCCTAATCCAGTACATGTTCAAGAAGCCTTGGTGCAGAATTGCAGCCACTATGAGCCATTCCCACAATGAGCTTTCCACAAACGTGCCTTTTTTAGAGAGATGGGCTGGGCGATTTATCGAATTTTAAACGTGATTTCGATTTTAGCATCAAACCATCACAAAATTGACATAATTTAGTTTTTCAATGTTAAAATATATATATATCTCTATATATAGAGATATATATATACAGTGGGGCAAAAAAGTATTTAGTCAGCCACCAATTGTGCAAGTTCTCCCACTTAAAAAGACGAGAGAGGCCTGTAATTTTCATCATAGGTAAACCTCAGCTATGAGAGACAAAATGAAAAAATAATCCAGAAAAATCACATTGTCTGATTTTTTAAGAATTTATTTGCAAATTATGGTGGAAAATAAGTATTTGGTCACCTACAAACCAGCAAGATTTCTGGCTGTCACAGACCTGTAACTTCTTCTTTAAGAGGCTCCTCTGTCCTCCACTCGTTACCTGTATTAATGGCACCTGTTTGAACTCCTTATCAGTATAAAAGACACCTGTCCACAACCTCAAACAGTCACACTCCAAACTCCACTATGGCCAAGACCAAAGAGCTGTCAAAGGACACCAGAAACACAATTGTAGACCTGCACCAGGCTGGGAAGTCTGAATCTGCAATAGGTAAGCAGCTTGGTGTGAAGAAATCAACTGGGAAAGTCTGAATCTGCAATAGGTAAGCAGCTTGGTGTGAAGAAATGAACTGTGGGAGCAATTATTAGGAAATGGAAGACATACAAGACCACTGATAATCTCCCTCGATCTGGGGCTCCACGCAAGATCTCACACAAGAAGGGTGAACTAAAATCCCAGAACCACACGGGGGGACCTAGTAAATGACCTCCAGGGAGCTGGGACCAAAGTAACAAAGGCTACCATCACTAACACACTATGCCGCCAGGGACTCAAATCCTGCTGCAGTGCCAGACGTGTCCCCCTGCTAAAGCCAGTGCGTGTCCAGGCCAGTTTGAAGTTTGCTAGAGAGCATTTGGATGATCCAGAACAGGATTGGGAGAATGTCATATGGTCAGATGAAACCAAAATATAACTTTTTGGTAAAAACTCAACTCGTCGTGTTTGGAGGAGAAAGAATGCTGAGTTGCATCCAAAGAACACCATACCTACAGTGAAGCATGGGGGTGGAAACATCATGCTTTGGGGCTGTTTTTCTGCCAAGGGACCAGGACGTCTGATCCGTGTGACGGAGAGAATGAATGGGGCCATGTATCGTGAGATTTTGAGTGAAAACCTCCTTCCATCAGCAAGGGCACTGGAAGATGGAAACGTGGCTGGGTCTTTCAGCATGACAATGAAATGACCCCAAACACACCGCCCGGGCAACGAAGGAGTGGCTTCGTAAGAAGCATTTCAAGGTCCTGGAGTGGCCTAGCCAGTCTCCAGATCTCAACCCCATAGAAAATCTTTGGAGGGAGTTGAAAGTCTGTGTTGCCCAGCGAAGGCCCAAAAACATCACTGCTCTAGAGAAGATCTGCATGGAGGAATGGCCCAAAATGCTAGAAGCAGTGTGTGAAAACCTTGTAAAGACTTACAGAAAACGTTTGAACTCTGTAATTGCCAACAAAGGGCATGTAACAAAGTATTGAGATGACCTTTTGTTATTGACCAAATACTTATTTTCCACCATAATTTGCAAATAAATTCTTTAAAAATCAGACAATGTGATTTTCTAGATTTCTTTTTTCTTTTTTTCTCTCATAGCTGAGGTATACCTATGATGGCCTCTCTCATCTTTTTAAGTGGGAGAACTTGCACAATTGGTGGCTGACTAAATACTTTTTTGCCCCACTGTATATATCTATATATTTTTTTATGTTTTATAGAAAGGGCAGAACAGCTGGATGCATATCTGTAGATCATTTTAGATTGGAACATTTTCTTTTTGACCATTTTGTGTATTTTTTAAGGAAAGATTTCAAAGTTCTCAGTAACAATGGTTTTTTTGGGAGTGACATGCTGAATAAATGTTTTCAAACTCAAAAATAATCGTTTGAATAATCGTGATTATGATTTTTCCCATCATAGAGCAGCCCTTATATAATCTATTGATATCTATATAATATAATATATATTATCACGGCCAAAAGCTTTGTGCGCCACCAGATGACATTATGAATCTCAAACGACTGCATCAGGTTCTCCGACATCTCTGGTTCTTCCACTTCCACGTCAATCTGAAGTAGGAGACTGAGCGGCGACATGGAGAAAGGGATTGCTGCCGTTTGCGGACTCCCAGTACTTCCACAACGAGACTCTTAGTGAGGGTTATCTCGGCGGTAGTAGAGCACCACCGCCGACATGGAGGAGAAAGGGATTGTTGCCACGATTTTTGCCCGGGATTGTCTCCAACCAACGCGCAGAGCACCACCGCCGCAGGGCACCACCGCCACGGGGCACCACCGCCACGGGGCTCCACCGCCCGGCAGCAGGGCTTAGGCGGGAGACAATTCCGGGCAACAATCGCGGGCAACAATCCCTGTCTCCTCCATGTCGGCGGTTCAATCTGGACTTCAGGGAGTCCCAACCAAAGTTCCCCCCAATTCCTTCTCAACCATGGCCGAGATAACCCCCACTACGAGTCTCGTTGTGGAAGTACCAGAGACGTCATAGAACCCAAAGCAGTCTAGTCTTTTAGACAAACCTTACCTTATTTTGCGTTTTATGCTTATGCACCATAGCACCAACAGCAGAACGGTTATCCAAATAACAAAGAAGTGTACAACACTTGCGTTACAGTGTGTGTATATTCACACACGCACATGTGGCGCTCGCACGGTCATAGTTCATTGTCTCATTGGTGGGCCAAATTCTCTAGGCGGGCAAGGCAGAGAAAGGGGAGGTAACTTGGCCCCTTATAACGACATATGGGGCCAAATTTGAAATCGGAGCGTCTGAATTTTCATTTTTCATAGGCAGAGCAGAATACCTAGTGCTCGTTTGCCACCTAATGTCATTTCTAGCCACTGGGGGACCATAGTCAGGCCAGGGTAATCAATATTAATGTTAGTGAAATTTTCCTGGCAGGCTCTTACCCACTTCCATCCTTTTAACTGCAGCAGGAAGCCAGCATGAAACAGCAGAGAGAAAGAGAGAATGGCAAGGGAGGGAGGAAGAGGGAGAGTCACAGCATCAAGGGAAGGGACAGAGCAGGGAGGTGTTTACAGTTGGCAATAGCAAAGCAGCCTGACTAAGCAGAAAGAGGGCCGCCAGTCAAAGAAATCAGTTCTCATCAGCACAAAAAAAACAAAATACAATAATCTAGAGACCTGTTGTCTAGATAATCTAAAGAACTAGAGAGCTAATCGTGAAAATCTAGAGAATTGTAGATTATTGAATGTTGTTTTACTTCTTTCTTCTTTTTGCTTCTTGTGGTAGAGCAAAGTAGCCCAGAGGGGCATTCCATCAAAGACGCTAACAAAGGCGGCGCTTAGTTGATTAAGCCCAGTTAGAACTAACGCCAACTTCCACACTTCTACATCAACGCAATTCAGCCGCTCCTTGTTCAGGTTGGTTCAAACCAGGCTAACGTTATCGTGCCCTACGTGCGCTCACAAGATATGTATTCAGCCCAGAACTGTGAATGTCGAAACATGGATCAAATGTCCGAAAAGGACCAAGCGAGATCTTTTCCAGCGGCAAACAGAAGCTGATTGTTGAGGTCTATGAGGAGTACAAGCATAGAGGGAACACTATAACCATTAATAAAAACAGGGAGGCCACCTGGCAAAAAAATCCCTGATCTGTTGAATGCGTAAGTAGTATTAAGTGTAACATATTTTAATTGAATATTGACCATGGTTTTGTAATCAGGGAGATAGTGTCGAGGTAACGCGTCTGATTTATCCGTGGTTCAATCCCCACGCAATTAGTAATTTAGGAAGGATTACTGTGTGCATGAAATTCCAAGGTCAAGGTCGGCATTTAAACCGGAAGGCAGTAAGTTCCTCAGTAAGGACACGGCTTCAGCGGTTAAAAGGCTATTGTCTGCCATTGACGGTTAGTGTAAGTAGTAAGTGAGATAAGGTGTAAGTGAGATAACTGACTATTAACGGTCTGATTACTGAGGTAACGTCACGCTCTAACTCGCTCTTGACGGTTGGCTCAGATTGGCGCGCTCTGGCTGTTCAAAAATGCACTCTTTGTTCCCGCCTTCCGGTTTAAATGCCGACCTTGACCTTGGAATTTCATGCACACATACCTATGAAACACTCTTACATTCACTATTGAAATGCTCTCACCGTCACTACTGAAATTACTGGTATGAATACTACATGTGAAACGCTTGCACATCCTCATGTAAGAGCATACATACATATAACTGAAAAACGTATTCATACATTTGAAACATTTATACAAATATGTGCTTGCATGAGTGTTTCAGATAGATACGTATAAATGTTTCACTTGTATGAATGTAAGCATTTCATATGTATGTGTATATGCCACAGAGGTATGTATGTATGTATGCGTGTGTGTTTCTCATATGTATGTGTAAGTGTTTCAGAAGAGTATGTATGTATGTGTGAGTGTTTCAGTAGTGAGTGTGTGAGCGTTTCAGTAGTGAGTGTAAGAGTGTTTCATAGGTATGTGTGTGAGAGTGTCTCAATTAGTTATGTCCTAAACGGCCCCTCATACACACCAACATACACACACAAATATAAACATGTGCACACACACACACACACACACACACAGTCAAGCACGCACGCACAAACACATAGACACACACATATATAAACACACACACACACACACACACACACACACACACACACACACACACACACACACACACACACACACACACACACACACACACACACACACACACACACACACACACACACACACATCCACACACACACACAAACACCCACACACACACACACACAGACGCATACACACACAAATAAACATGTATACACACACCTGTGCTGAGGTCTCCTTCGGTGAGGGATTCTAGGATGGTGTTCATCGCTCCCATGTAGAAGATGAGACGGAGCTGCGTCACACACATGGTGATGAGGCTGAGCATGAAGATTGGGCTCAACACACTCTTCATGAAGGACTGAGCTGGGGGGGAGGGGAGGAAGAGGAAGTATTTTTCGAACAAGCTGCAGAACTTTAGATAAAGATGTCTATGAATGAACAAATTAATGAAGATTTACATTTTGGATTTTATTTTCCTTGACTGAAACGTAGTATTTTTGGTTGCCCCTTCCACCTGTCACTTCACTAACAGCCCCTTCCCTGGCGACACATGTGGCTATTGGAGTCAAAACCGTGTTCACCTCTTCATAATAGCAAATTATTCATATCTTTTTTTTCTGCTCGCTTTTCCAAAGCAGCTGATATGAAGGAAAGTCCGGCTCAGGGAGCCGTCGCAGGTGAAGAGGATTCCCGGTCCCCGTGTGTGTGGCATGGTAACGGGCCCCATGGGTCGGCAGGTTGATCATTAATCTGCCTTTGGGATATAAACGGCATCTGGATTTAACGTTTGGTAAACATGTGGGCCAGTGGCACCGGTCGAAGACACCGCGGTTGGGAGGGAGGACGTCCAGTGTCCAATCTCCTCGTGGCTTACCCAGCACACTGGGACTAATTTTGCATTCCAAAGCGGTACACCGTAGCTATGCCAACAGGAATTCAGACGCACCCCCCGCAGCAACCTTCCACCACCTACACACCTTGTGACGCAGGCCACAGGGACGCCTCGGCCAAACTACCTCCACAAAGAATTTGGTTTTGTAATTGAAAGACTGGATGTGTTGAATAATTCATGCATCTTTAAAAGGCAGCTGTGTTCAACTGGGGAGGGAATTCATGTACACATAACACCTGAGCTTTCAGGTGTTTCAGTATCACAAAGAAAATACCCAAAAAGGGAACTCCATTTCAGTCTTCAAAGCACAATTGAGGATGCCTTCGTGTGTGTGTGTGTGTGTGTGTGTGTGTGTGTGTGTGTGTGTGTGTGTGTGTGTGTGTGTGTGTGTGTGTGTGTGTGTGTGTGTGTGTGTGTGTGTGTGTGTGTGTGTGTGTGCGTGCGTGCGTGCGTGCGTGCGTGCGTGCGTGCGTGCGTGCGTGCGTGCGTGCGTGCGTGCGTGCGTGTTTTGGGCTGGAAGCCTGGGGGTGGAGGCCTGGAGTAGAGGCCTGGGGATGGAGGT
>OLKM01002243.1:32500-77605 GCA_900291075.1 Melanogrammus aeglefinus
CACACACACACACACACACACACACACACACACACACACACACACACACACACACACACACACACACACACACACACACACACACACACACACACACACACACACACACACACACACACACACACACACACACCCGACAGAGAGAGGGAGATAGAGATGCCAAAACATGAGGATGACATTCTACACAAGGCCTCACTGTTCTATTTAGTTTTATTTTAATGATTATTCGTAACCTATAATATTTTTTATGTAGCTTCTCTTTACATTCATTTAATTGTATTATATTACTATTATTTATATATGTACAACTGTATGTTAGTGTTATATTGTTAGAGGTTGTTATATGTACAGATTGTTCTGACGTTCTCTTTTGTCATTATACATAATATTGGTAACACTGTAATGCTTTGGCAACACTGTTTGCTTTACCACAATAGTCATGCCAATAAAGCTTTTTCAATTGAATTGAGAGAGAGACAGAGACAGAGACAGAGACAGAGACAGAGAAGAGAAAGAGAGAGAGGGAGAGAGAGGGAGAGAGAGAGAGGGAGAGAGAGGGAGAGAGAGAGAGACAGTGAGACAGAGAGACAGAGAGACAGAGAGAGATATCCTAAAATAGTATGTTTACTTTTTTAGAGTCCAAGACATTCAGGGAAGGATGGGAAGCTGAAATACACACACATTTATTTGTGTGTGTGTGCATTCACACAAACATTCTCTTTTTTTGTAATGATCGTACATACATGGCCCCCTTGCACAATGAAGTGGGTTACGGTGGTGTTAACTACACTGTTATTAAAGTTCTGCTGAGATAAGTTGCCAAACCCACTGTCGATCTGAAGTGGTTAGTGGTACAACACACAGACACACACACACACACACACACAAACACACACACATATGCCGCTGGTGGCCTCCGCATGTGAGTGAGGGGGGGAAGGCAGACTGGGAAGGTAATGTACAGACTAGTTCTTGTTTTCTGTAAGGGGGGCAGAATGAGGGGGGGAGGACAGGAGAAGGGAAAACAACATGCTGCTGACTAGACGGTGGGGGAGGGGAGCGGGAACCAGCTGCCAACTTCTGTGTGTGTGCCCTTGTAAGACGCTGCGGACTAGTTCAGGGTGTGGTGCAAGGACAGACTGGCCATCGGGCATACCGTTTTTCATCCAGTTGTCCAACATGCTATTTCGGCCGATAGACCAAACACTTTTTTTTTATATGTTGGTCTGACCGGCCCATAAAACCAGTTGATCAGTGGCCCGATTGACACTGGACTGGCCCAATCACAATTGGGGTAATGGGTTTTCTCACTGAAGTGCATCTACCCTAACATACTTTAGTCTATATTTCCTTAAACCGCTAGTATAACCAACTCCAAAGACAATATTGAAGTCGATATTTATGTTTATATACCCGTAAGGTAGGTTAAATATATTATTTGATCATGGTGGGAGTCAAAATCTAAAAAAAAATTATCTGTGAGATGAAATCCCGAAAACAATCTTGAAGAGGAATACATTTGTCACTCATTTTTGGGTGTCAAGCAACAATGTTGCGAGACAACCTATGGTTTCCGTACATTTTCCTATTATTAATATCCTTCAGTGGGCGTCTATGGCAGCCCATAGAACGCCTTGGTGAAAAGTTGCGAAATTGGGCACACTAGTTCCAGACAATCCCATTAGCCCATGAAGCTAATTTCAGGTCGCTCTCATCAGTTCTAGCGCCACCAACAGGTCAAATTTGGACATGCATTCATGTTTATAACTTTCGACCCATTCATGCAATATTCACAAACAAGGTATCATTGGATTCCTTGATCCAAGCCGAATTCAACGGCTTGGATCGAGTTCTATGTCGTCGATTTGCGCCATGATGGATTTTCCGCCATCTTGGTTTATGTCAAAAACCTTCAAGATGCATCTCCTATCACAAATCTTGTCCAATCATCTCGGAACTTGGCACACATGATCTTGATGAAGAGCTTGATAAGAAACATCAAAAGATTGTTCAAATTCAAATCCGCTACAGCCAATCAAATTTGACCGTGAAGACGCCAAACAGGAAGTAAGCCAATATCTCAGCAGCCCTTTGACATACAGTGTATCATAACCAATCTTGGTACATGGACCCATGACATCATCATGCGGACACTCAATGAATTTGCCCACTGCAACCGTTTCTGCTTCTGAGCATTGGTTAAGCGTGGCCGAATAGTAGGTTTATGCACAACTGCAAGCCTCTGGAGGATCCTACACCTTGAGGTTTATGGGACTCCAGAGGCACCAGCAGCTTCAAATACCTGTTTGCTGCTTCGTAATGGCATTTTAGCAGCTGCTCTCTTGATCCGATGAATTTGTCTGTCTTCCTCATTATGCCTTTATCTGCACAAACCCGTCTCTGCTCTGAATCAGCCACAAACCTCTTTCATAGTACGATGATCATGCTTAAGTTGTCGTGAAATATCTAATGTTTTCATACCTTTCATACCAAGGCATTGCACAATTCGATGCTTTTCGGCAGCAGAGAGATCCTTTTTCTTTCCCATATTGCTTGAAACCTGTGGTCTCCTTAATAATGTGGAACGTCCTTCTTAAGTAGTTTTCCTGTAATTGGGCTCAACTGGCTAACAAATTATCACAGGTGTCTGAGATTGATTTCAGTGATCCAAAGAGCCCTGAGACACAATACCATCCATGAGTTTAATTGAAAAATGAAAAATGAAAAGTTTATGAAACTCAAATCCAATTTGCATAATAATTTGGAACGCGGTGTAAACAGCAAAGATTGAGACATGTTAGAAGTCAACAACAACATACTGTAATTTATTGCAGCAATTTAAAATTCCAAAAATACATGCACAGCCGAAATGTACCGATCAATCGCCACGTCACAAGGCATATAATAAAATTGAATGATTCCATTGCTCTTGTGTGGGAGGTCGCTTTCAAGCTGCACTTGCTGTCTCCCTCTGATTTTAATTCAACCATCGTGGTTAAAATGTCCTCATATTGATCAATGACAGAAGACATAGGCTACTGTAGACATGAATCATGCTGAGACCAGCGGGTGCCGGATAATTTCTGCAGGCGTTTTTTGTTGTGATTGTTTACATTAAGCACTGTAGGCGCTTGGGTGAGGCTGTCATGAAGTTGACTATTTATTGGATCGTAACGAACATCCCGGACCATAGTTATTCGCGTTTGTAGTCTACACTCAGACGTGAACTAATTATTGCATGCGGGTGTCTTCATTCCTAAAATTATTAAAACATTCGGGAGTATGGAATAATGCAAATTATTCTAAAGAGGTCTAGACTCCGTGCGCAGCCCCACCTTCTCCGGTGAACCAAGAAAGCCTGCGCCGTGACGACCGGGGGTTGACCCCCCCGGTTTTACACAGGAAACTTAAAATAAGAAGGTGAAATCGCCGGGCGTGCCAAGCTGCGACCGAACCGGCTTGGCAGCGTAAAAAGACCTATAGCCTACATCATCCTGCCCATTGCCCAACAATATGGGCAGGATCTAGACCAAGCTCTCCTAATCGGGTCAGCAGTAGCCGTGTGTAAAAAGTCTAGCCTCTGCATTTGAATGATAATGAATGAATGGAACGTTGCATTTTTTATGTCAACAAATATTCTAGAAGAGAATATTCTAGAGGATGCGCGGCAATCAATGAAACCTCATGCGGAATCAGATAAAGTCGGCTCTCTTTGCTGCGCAAAGCATGTTTCAGAAATCAGCACCTAATTGTTACAAGATTCAAGATTCAAGTATTTATTTGTCACATGCTTAATTTGAGAAACAAAAAGCAGTGAAATTTGGATTGCGACTGCAACTCCCAGCTGTGCAAAGTTTAATAATAATTGAAAAGTAAGAAGATTGGATTGAATAAATAAAATAAAATAAAAAGTAAAAACACAAGCTATTTTTGATTTTTTTAAAATGGAAGGGGGGAAAATGCAGTGAAAAAATGTACGCACAGTGCAGAATTAGGACCGATACATATGTCGGCCTAGGCCTAATCAATTGTGTTTTAATATATATATTAAAAAAAACGTTTTAAACTTTAACATTCAAATTATTGCAGTCTGTTCTTTTTGTAGGCTACTCTGCTGTTGGCCTCGATGGGGAGATATTTTAACGCTTTTTAACCCCATTTTCCTGCGACATTCCTGCGTCTCCCTCAGTACGGAGCCCATTTCAGCACCGCGTCAGTAGACAGTTACAATCCTACGAACGTCGTGAGTGCAGCGAATGCACATTCATGTTAACAGGAGTTTTGGGAAACGCTCCAAAGAAATTCATGATGGTTCGCAAGATCCATCGTGAGAAAGATCGTACGAGCGAAGATCCATTGTTATCAGGAAACGAGGCCCAGGCCTTCTAATCGGTTTGTTTATAATTTGTCCATATCTATACGTTCCTAGAACTTCTGATCTCTTAAAACTAATTTGTTAAATATTTTTGTTGGACTACTACAGGCCTATATTTCAGATGTGGTTCCATAGTGTGCATGTGGCTTCATTTAGTTGGAATCTTTGTAATATATGTTTATAGTTTAGCCTAACCCAGCCACTTTGGGGGCAAGCCAGTTCAACTAGGTGCCGGTCTGAAGCCTGGATTAATGGGGAGGGTTGGCATCAGGAAGTAAACTCTAGTAATGAAAACAGCCTATGTGTACCTGAAAGTGAGAAGAATACTGATGATGAATTTAATGTAGGACTACAGTGTTGCACTCCATTCTTCTCACTGACATAGGCCGCAGACAGGCAGTTTGTGTGTGTGTGCGTGTGCGTGTGCGTTTTTGGCGGGGAAGAGGGGAGGCTTGACCCATTTCTGACCCAGGGCCCTTCATAAACGTGTTCCGTCACTGATAGCTACACTTTTTCGAAGTATTTATTATGTCCACTCTCTCTGATTCCCGTTAACTCATTGCATGGCTTGAGGTATGTGGTTTTAATGAGTTGCACAGTTGGTATACACATTCAAGAAACCGAAAAGACTGAAAAGGTGTGCGTTACCGAATGTGTTGGGCCGGTATGGTCCAAAATGCCCAGGGCGATTTTTTTTTGTCCCAATCTGCCAAAAACATTATAGGCCTCTCCCACTAGAGAGGGAGAGTGCGAGGGAGACACCAGGAGAGAGAGAGAGAGCCAGACACCAGGGAGAGAGAGAGAGAGAGAGAGAGCAAGGGAGAGACCAAGGAGAGAGAGAGAGCCAGACACCAGGGAGAGAGAGTGAGGGAGACACCAGGGAGAGAGAGTCAGACACCAGGGAGAGGGAGAGAGAGAGGGAGACATGCAGGGAGAGAGCGAGAGCGAGGTAGACACCAGGGAGAGAGCAGTGTGTGACTCATACTACAGTCCTCCAGACTCTTTTGGTTTCCAGGGAGTTCAAAACCGGACACCAGATAGTGGAAATAGGGGCACGGTGGTTCTCAGAATGAGGCAGTGAGAGCACTAGCCCGGGCGCAGACCACTCTATGCCGTGGGAGCTGAGCTGTTGGATCATTCTTATGTCTGTAACCGTTCACCCTGACCATGGCCGTGTAGGGGACCCAACAATCACCATCAGACATCACAATCATCAGGAGGGTCTTTTTTTAGTACCCAGAGCATGGAGCAAAACTGAATAATACATCATGAGTGTTGGCCTCTCTCTCTTTCAACTCTCTCTTTCTGTCCCTTTATCATTTGGGCCTAACTCTCCCTCTCACTCTCTCTTTCTCAACTCTCTTGAGCAATTTCAGCTCACGTTGAGCAATTTCTCTGTAGTGATGACATCATCCAGGGGCTGAGGCTGTCCCTCCCTCTCCCTCCCTCTGCCTCCCTCTCTCCCTCTGTCCCTCAGCCTCTTACCCAGCCGCCCTTTGACCACTAATCCACTCCTCTCTCTCAGCCTTCTCTTGTCTCTGTGATTTCTGTCACACTTGTTTCACATTAGCGATGAACAGCCAAATGAACCAGCTTACCAAAAGGAAAGAAAACATTCCAGAGACCTCAACCATCATTTACCTTACACCTCAACCATCATTTACCTTGCACCGTCATTACACATGTTTCTGCATAACTCTGATTACTGCAGCATATTGCTGCTTCTTAATCATTTGTAATGTCTTTTTAACGGTGTCTAGGTGTAATATTCTTATGCATTTATGCATATGCAAAGTGAAGCCAAGGCCCTTGTCCACCCCGTGTGGACAACAGTTGTATTCTACTTTCTTTTATTAACAGGGAACAATGGGATTTGGAGTTGTCAAACACCAGTGATATATATGTTCACATGACAGCACTCACGGTCAACGACGTGAAGGTCATGCACATGCCCCCGAAACCGTTCATTGCCAGGGCGAAGAAGATGAGGATGGAGAGATCTGACACAAGGGAAGAAAGGGAGGTCAGAGGTGACAGACAAGCAGCTAAGTCAGGTTTGCTTTCCACATTGACACTATTAATGGTCAGTAGTCACTGCGTCGCTTCATGTTTTTATGTTATTACACAGCCTCGCTCAGAGGGGGAAGAGCCCATAGGGATGATGTATGTTAACGTATTGCAGATACATACTTGTCGGGTCGCTGGCTCCATAGGCGATGAGGAGGCAGGAGAAGGCAAAGCAGGCACTGAAAAACATTTAACAAGAGAAGGATCAATAATAAATAACAATAAATAATCCCAAAGATTGCATATACCAACAGCGTCAGGTAGAGACTATATTCCTTCATGCTCTCTTGCATTTTGTTTTTGCAAGTCGGAAAGAAAGAGATGGCAAACAATGGTCAGAAAAGCTGGGTGGTGTGTTATTATACGTGTACTGGCGGAGTCAAATGAATCGCCCAATCACTGTACGGGTGTGATCCCAATGGCCAATCACCTGCCAAGCAGCCTTAGCTTTCTGGGCCCATATTTGTCCATGACAATGCCGAGGGGCAGGGTGATGGCGGAAAGCAGGAAGGAGCCCACTGTGAAGGCTAGGTTCAGCATCTCGTCCTGCTGCTTGCAGATGGGCCAGCCTTTCATCTCCAGGAACTCCTCCTCCACCTCTGATTGGTCCTGAGAGAGGTTGTAGCTGGAGTCGTTGCCTAGGAAACAGGAAAAGCATTAGTCATGATAGCGAGTATAAAGAAAAAAAGAGAATAAAGATGTACGTTGAAAAGGCTTGAACAAATGAACGAATGTTGAATCCTGTGTCAGGGATACCATATGACCCTGATATATATATACAGTATATATATTTATACATATATGATTACCACAAAACGGGACGTAAGCACTAGAGTTGCGCATACACACCCCCAAAATCTCAGCCCCCAGGCTTTTTAGAGGAAACCCCAGATAAAGAAAAACAAGTGGTTTTATCTCCTGTGAGAGAGATAGAGAGTGCGCCAGTTGAAAAGAGAGGAGAACAAGGGACAAAGAGAGGCGGAGAGAGAGAGATTAGTAGTGAGCCGAGGCCTCGTCAACTGAATGTTGTTTTGCACTTGAGCCTTTAGGACACACACAACAGCGTCTCCCTCTGTCTTGTGAAATCAGGATGTTGACGAGAAGAGGAGGGCCAGAGGAGAAAGAGTTCTAGTCAGCTTGTGTCAAGGTTGTTGTTGAACTTTTGTTTTTTTTTGTTTTGGAATATGGCGTCATCAAATGCAGAAAAATGAAGTCACACAAACATCGCTGATTAATGATTCACTTGTGAGCAACAAGAAGTCCTCCTAGTTCAACATGTACATTTATTTTACTGTAAATTCACTTTAGGTATTAATTGTTTGAATTCAAATTTCAGCCAATGAAATCTTTCCAAACCCTTTTCTAGGAAGACACTCTTCCATTTCTAGTGGAGTGGAGTGGAGTGGAGTGGAGTGGAATGGTGTGGAATGGTGTGTGTGTGTGTGTGTGTGTGTGTGTGTGTGTGTGTGTGTGTGTGTGTGTGTGTGTGTGTGTGTGTGTGTGTGTGTGTGTGTGTGTGTGTGTGTGTGTGTGTGTGTGTGTGTGTGTGTGTTTCGCACCCAGAGTATGTTGGTTCCACACACGGTGTCGACTGCTCTTGGTTTTTGGCAAACATAAGGTAACATAGTCTGTTCCAGCGAAGGTTCATTCAGCTGACTCATTAACAGCTGCTCAGCTCAGACCTGGGTCATTGACTACACACACAAACAGACCAATTTAATTTGAATATATTGTGTAAATCCTCTAATTGAACCAACATTAGGAAGGGGTGCACCAGCTGAGTTTTTATAAAACTAATTTTTTTTGCTTTATTTTACCCTTGTAAATGCATTATTTTCCCCTTCTGCATACCTCCAGCCCACCTATTGTTTGCTGTGTCAATCGCATACTGTTTGAGGTCAAACACAGCCCCTACTGTGAGGCCTAGAAGACCAGTTAATGACGAACCCAGGCTGTCCATGGCTTTACTTCCATGACAACAGTTGTAGTGACGATGATGGGGAGGATGTAGAATTGTATATAAATTTAGATTGTAGCGGGAACTAACTTGAATGCGCACCTTGAACTCATCATTGACTCTTACCAAGGAAAAAAAATTGCAATACCAGACTTGCCAAACTGATCTGAAACAACTGAGAATCCACAATGACCAATGATTGAATAAGTAGGCTTTTACAATACAATTCTTACTTCCATTCTGGTTTGTTATTTATTCAAAATACTTATTGTCGAATATGTATTTAATATGTATGCTGTTAATAATGATGAGCAGACTATTATTTATATTGAAGTCTGTTCTACTCAGCTACTGTTAACTCTGTTGGGTAAACTTACCACCAGGCCCATAGCTACTTCCTCACAGCTTTGATTTTTACAAACACACAGGAATGTAACAGCATGCATCATGAAGTTTTGAAGGACCTGGTGATACGCGGGGATCCAGACTGTACTGGATGATGGATCTCTGAGCACCTCTCAGAACCCTCATCTCAACAAACAACCACCAAACAACAACCTCTTTCTACACACAAAAGACATCACATCTCTTCAAGATATAAGATCTGGTTGTTGGCCCGCATCCTACCAGCAGGAAGCCAGCCTTATTACTGGTCTGCCCTGTGTCAACACAAACATGCTGAGAGCTAAACTGGTCTCTGGGAGTGTGTGTTGACAGGGAGGAGTGCATCGGTTTAAGAAGTGGATGACTCAGCGGTAATGCGGGGATGCAGAAGAATTGACGTCCATCTCAATGACTTGATAAAAGGGCATCAAGCAAAATGTGACCTAGATAGTGTATGTGTTAGAGGATTGCTAGGGATGGCAGGTTTAATGGGACAGATTAAACATAAGCCCAGCGAGTTGCATTGTCCTTGTGCAGTGTCATCCTTGGGGTCTATGCGTCGGATTAATGACGAGCTTAGTGGATACTGAGCAAACATGGAAATGTGGTTTCCTTCGAGTCCAGATAAACACAGACGGAAAGGCACACAAACAAACACACACATACACACACACAGGCACACAAACACACACAGGCACACAAACACACAAACACAGAGACGCAAAGGCACACACACACACAAACATGTGCACACACACACACAAACATGAACACACACAAACAAACATGAACATACATTACACACCGCACACACACTCTTGCACAAACACCCACACAAACAAACACAAACTCTCTCACACACACACACACACACACACAAGAACACACACACACAAACATGAACATACACACACACACGCATCCACACACACACACACACTCACATGAACACATGCACACATGCACACACACGTGCACACATGCACACACACGTGCACACATTCACACACACGTACACATATAAACACCCACACACAAACGCATGCACACACACAACGCAAAGCATGTTCAGTACCCTCTAGAGATGGGTTAAAGGTCCCATGGCTTGAAAATCTTTATACCATAAATATGAGTTCCCCTAGCCTGCCTATGGTCCCCCAGTGGCTAAAACTTGCGTTTGGTGTTAAACGAGCACTAGGTGTTCTGCTCGCCTTTGAAAAAACGGAGACTCAAACGCGCTGATTTGGAATGTTGTCCCATTTGTCGTCATAAAGGCTCTAAGCTCCTCCCCTTTCTCTGCCTTGCCCGCCCAGAGAATTTGGCCCACCAATGAGACACGACCGTGCAAGCGCCACATGTGTGTGTGTGAGATTACACACACTGTAACGCAAGTGTTTCCTGTTGGTGTTATGGCGCACGTCGATTCTTTGACGTCTCTTGCATTTCCACAACGAGACTGTATTTGGGGTTATCTCAGCCATGGTTGAGAAGGAATTGGGGGGAAAGGAACTTTGGCTTTGACTCCTTGAAGTAGGCCTACATGAACTGCGAAATGCTGCCTGCCGCCGGTTGCCGCGAGGCACCACCGCCGCGTAGCACCACCGCCCGGCAGCAGGCAGCCCGCGGTTCAGTCGACTTCAGATTGATGTGGAAGTGGACGAAGCAGAGACGTCGGAACTCGACCAAATCGTTTGTGATTAATAATATCGTCTGGAGGCGCACAGATTTTGGCCTTGATCAGATGTATTATATGATATAGATAATGTATGGATTATATGATATTATTTAGATATAGAGCTCCAGGACTGTAACGCAAGTGTTGTACACTTCCTTGTTATTTGGATAACCATTCTGCTGTTGGCGTTATGGCGCATAACACGTCAGACTCTCGTCTCTGGTATTTCCACAACGAGAGTCCTAGTGGGGGTTATCTCAGCCATGGTTGAGAATGAATTGGGGGAAAGGAACTTTCCACGACACCAAGACACGGAGGAGAAAGGGATTGTTGGCCGCGAATGTCTCCTGCTTGAGCCCCACTTCCCGCTGCCGAGAGACCACCGCCTCGGTGCTGCAAGGGGGGGGCCTAAGCGCTGACCGCTGCCGAAGCACTGGTCTCGACTCTCTTGGCAGCGAGGCTCCGGCGGGAGACAACAGCGGTCAACAATTGCGTTTAACAATCCCTTTCTCCTCCGTATCGTGGTTCAGTCTACTTCAGCTTAATGTGGACGTGGTAGAACCAGTGAGATTCATAAAATCGTCTAGTGGCTCACACAGCTTTTGGCCGTGATAATATACATTATATGATATAGATATCTATGTATAATATGATATTGTTTAGATATAGCGCTCCAGGACTCCTGAATTACAGAACACGGCTAAAGGCTGTGTGCGCCTCGCCATTGCGATACATCCACTGTAAACAGAGCGCATGGTTCCGTGGCTGCAAGCTGCTCAGGGCCATACCCCCACCCTCCTTCTGTGTGTGTGTGTGTGTGTGTGTGTGTGTGTGTGTGTGTGTGTGTGTGTGTGTGTGTGTGTGTGTGTGTGTGTGTGTGTGTGTGTGTGTGTGTGTGTGTGACCCGCCTCTCTCCTCCTCATTTGCATTAAAGCTACAGACACCGAAACGGCACATTTGGGGAAAGCTCAATGTGCAACTGGGTCGTAGTGGCTGTAATTCTCCACCACGGCTAAATTTTGGGAAAATACTGTGTTTGGGGCCTACTAATATCTATATTAAAGCATCCATAAAGTAGCATGCCATGGGACCTTTAACCCTAAATGAATGGGCCCTGGGGGTAGTGGGGGTTGTTATGACAAGTCTCTGCGCAGCCATGTCACGTTACTGTGCAAGACAGACCATGTCCCACTATAACATATCCCTCCCCTAGATCCAAGACACCCCCTTGCGTGTCAGTCAGTCGATCAAAGGCTTTTCTATCGCCTCACCTTACATCTCCTAGTCCCACTCCTCAGATCTCACACGTTTTGAACTGTCCTGAGCATCAGCATGCTGCTGTCAGAGGATGTTCTTTATTGAAATTTCAGCAGGGTGTATTACATCAAATGTAATGTATATCACACATTTGTCAGCATGGTACAGTAATTCGATTTTTTTCCCAACACGGTAGCCTACGACTAAGGTCCAATGAAACATTTAATGTAGACTCCAAAATACAGTGAAGAGTAGCAGCAGCTCAACTGGTACGGGGTCACAGTTTATGCCAACATGGCAACTAGTACAATCTGAGGGCCGATTATGGAGTGGCAGCACGGCTGAAGGTTTTAGATGGTTCCTATTGAACACAAAGAGCCTGGCTCACCGGGTCCCCGGCACAGGTAGGAGTAGAAGCCCTCCGACTTAAGCATGATGAGTAGGGAGCCCCAGCCTAGCAGGACTGCCGAGAACAGCAGGTTCTCCACTACCGCCGTCACTGCCATCCACCAGCGGCGCGAGAAGGCCGTGGCCAGGGAGGGGGCCATCGCAGCCGGGGGAGGGATGAACAACAGGGGGCCTGGTCCGAGTTGAGGGAGAAGGAGCCTGGAGGGAGGACATACGTGGGAATGTGTTCATTCAACTGTGGGTTTATAATCATTAGAATAAAAGAAGCCAACTATGCTTCTAAGAGTTGTTGCTGATACTTAAAGCCAAACTGGGAAGTTGGAACACCAATGGAGGAGAAAACATGAAGTGTAATGGCCAACATATGCTTTGAGAATAGGGGGCACTGTCATGGTTTCTTTGTTCTCCTAATGACGTGCAAAAGGGGAACTTCTCCCAAACAGCTGAGAGACCCAGGAGCGTGCCAGCAGCAGACTGCGCACTAGAGACGGACGGCCCGCCCCCTGTATGTCTGATGGGCGGACCCTTTATCCGTAGGGTTCTTCTATTGGTCGAAAGTGACGAGGCTCTTGGAATTGCTGCACGTGAGCTTATGTTCCAGCCGGTTCGAACCAGTGCGGCGCGATATGCTCGTTCTGGCCTCTCTCTGCTCTCGGACCGAGGCTCCGCGTCCACGCGCTCGAGGGTGCCAATTAATTAATTTAACGTGCGCGTCATTTTAGATTGACAACATGTCACAATAGGGGTGCATAGCACCACACCGGACCCAAGGGTCATGTCAAGATCGACCTGAACCAATGAGATAATATTCCTCTGGGTGAAATCAAATAGCCTGCAATGATATTCGAGAAATTAATAAAGATTTGGTAAGCGATAACAACGGGTCTTGTCATCCTTTTGCCTAACACGCATTATGCCTGCTTATCATTGTGATCAGCTGCTCTATTTTGCATGCACAGGGTGAGGGTAAGTGGATGTTCCTGGACTGGTTATCGTGTTGAACGTATAGTAATAGTAGGAAGAACAATGAATATCCATACTGTTACTCAACAGGACTGAATACAAAAAAATAAAATAATACTATGAGTCACGAGTGAATAGGTGCACTATTCGTCTTCACAATAACACAAGTCACATTCCTTTATATATGATTTGAAGATCAAACAATGTGAAATGGTGTGGATCAATATAGCCTATCAGATCGCATCAAAGAATGTTATTTTACTAAATGCGCTGCCTTGCATAACGGCTCCTACACAGAGGTTTGAGAGCATCCTTCAGCTGGAGGAACCTACCTGAGATCCTTAAACCCGAGGACACTCGCGAGGGTCTCTCACCACAGAGTGACTGTGTCCGTGGAAGACCTGGGGTTCACCGTCGAAGGAGTAACACATGAACAGTGGTGGATTCAGTCGTGCAGGTTGTGCCTTGATTCTCGGCATGGATCCATCTTCTTCCTGCATCAGGGCTCCTGTTTCTTTTTATACATCAGAGAGGACCAACCGCACAAACAAGCATGCGCTGTCATTGGCCAGCCGCTGAGCTAGAGACGCGTTCGACCAATCAGCGAGCGGCAAAATGGTTAAATAAATAATAAAAGTTATGGAGAAAAACAATCGAGTAGCGTTTGAAACAAAGAAGATAGTTAACATTACAGGTTAGGAGATAATCTCTATAGGTACAATTAAACCTAGTAAAAACACATGTGGCCTGGTGTTAGTTAGACCTATACAATTAACACAGTGCGTTATAAAAGATGGCAGAACAGTAGGTCTACAGTGCTGCTAAATGCATGGTCAATATTTTACACTAGGCCCAAAAAAGCACTTAATACATAGTCTTAGATTTATATAATAATGCTGAGGAATTGAATCATATCTATTGCATAGCAGTGCGTAGACAGAATAGTAAAGCTGTGTTCATGAATGTGTTAGATGAGCGTCAGTTTCTCAACGAATACAAGAGGAACAACAAGAACATGGTAAGGAACAAACTAGTACTTCCAGGAAATAAAGGTGGGTCATATGCAGAGAGCAGACCCTGATGAGACCCACTGAAGATTAAAACATCCTGAAGTTTAGGCTGAGGGAGGCGCTTAGTGGCGAGAGGAAGAACTACAAAAAACACGTTCCCCCGACTCACGTGGTTCCATCAAACCACATTCAACACTTTGAACGGATTATTTGCCACTGCATTATTTGCCCTTTTTACAATAAGCATAAAAAGACAAGCGAGGTGAGGTGCATTTCATCCACTTGTAAATACCTCTTTACAGCCTGTGAAGTGAATCTGATTTAGGGCTCCATGGTCGTCTTCCACTGACAACATGAATGCCTGTTTACCATTTATTTTGACGCTTTATTTGTCAAATATATCATGGTCTTATTTATTAGAGAGCTGACATCACTATACATTGGTTGGTGCGTACAGTAAGTCAGAAAGAAAACAGCACATGTGCTTCAGTAAATTAATAGATATACAACATAAGATTGTTTTTAATAGTAAAGCTGACATTGTTGAGCCATAACAGTCAGATTAAATAATCAGGGTATTCAACTCACACAGATTGGAGTATGATGCTGGAAGTGAAAATTGTTACAACGTCCTATTACACAACTTGCTGAGCTTTGGCAGTATAGTACCCCCGCCCCCCCATTCTCTCTTAAAACACACACACACACACACACACACACACACACACACACACACACACACACACACACACACACACACACACACACACACACACACACACACACACACACACACACACACACACACACACACACACGGGTCATTTCATAATCAAAAATATTTTTGCACGTTCTTCACAATCAAACCAAATCGACCTGCATTTTGCCTCTCCTAAGAAAACCCCACATCATACACAGAATCACTGTAAATCAAATCCAAGAAGTCACTTCTTTGGCTTTTAGCATGCGAGTGCAGGTTCTACTGTGCCAATCTCAACCCAGGACCCCAGAGGTTAAGGGGTTTATAGCCGCTTTAAGCCCTTCGGAATCATCTGCACAAGGCTTGTGAGGAGGGGGGGGGGGGGGGTGTACAACGAAGGAAGGCATGGGTACGACGAGGAGGTATTTTACCAGGACAAGATTGTAACTCAACGAAAGTGTTCAGGGGACGATGCACCTGTAGCGCACGACAGAGACAACAGGCGTTGTACGCCATGTAAAACGTTTATCTGCTTTGTGGTCTGCTCCCTCCCCTGGCTCCTCGGTCCGCTGAGATTCTGTTTTCCGTCAGATTCAGCACTTAGTGTCACAGTTTACAAATGTCCAATAACTAAGTTAACATGGACCAAGCCACGCTCAAAAGGCACATGTTTGGCAGACAGAGTGGCAGAACAAGTCAACACATTCTCATCTTTTCCTTTTCCTTCTCAGACCGTTCTCTCACACGTTCCTCACAGCCGTTGCTCTCCTAAGCATCCGTGGTATGCTGTTGCTCTATCTCAATTTGTTCTACGTACAGGGTCTTTCACTTGAAGCATATTCAGGATTACATCAGAAAATGCATACTACTATGATAGTACATAGTCAGTGTCTGTACACCCCACTTTTGGTTTTAGGGCCCTTCTATTTTTCCAACCCCTTACTGTATAGATAGATGAGCACATCATGGGATAGTATGACGTTGGCCTCCTAAAGCTTGATTTCTTCTGTTTCCCACAGCCTACATACTATCAACTCTGTCTCCTACTACTGCCGGGGAACAGGCTCTGTCATTAAACGAGTGTTAGAAAGGGGTAAGCTGGTAAAGCAGTCCAAACAAACTGAAGGAAAGAGCAACAGGCTACTTAGTAACACATTTTACCCCCTCAAACCAGACAAGACGCCATTACCTTCCCCAATTGGTTTCCACAGTCATTCCCAAAGTTAGGATGCAACAAAAGTACAAGGAAATGTCACCGAAATAGGTTATTGCTCGGCTTCATATATATATTTTGCATATATATATATATATATATATATATATATATGCATACATATATATACATACATATATATATATATATATATATATATATATGCATACATACATATACATACATACATACATATATATGTGTATTATTTATAAAAATCAGAAACTCAGAACAGAATCAGTATTAATACCCAAAATAACCCCCAAAAAATAAACATAAATATATAAATTTGTTTTACGGAGCTTTTGTTTTCATGTCGTTGAAAGCTGTCGTCTGATTGGCTAAGGCAGAGCAGTCACTGCGTTCATGTGATTGGTGAATCATAAAGGCTAGGGGAGTGGGCGTGTTCCCTCCAGAGTGGGTGTGTCCCCGAAGCGATCATCTGGAGTTGAGTCTGGGAGCGGTCTGAAAATCAAGAGGTCAAGAGGTCACTGTGGATACACACTATCTGGAGTACTGTTTTGACCTTTTATATGAATTTCTATTTGGTAATTTACACACCAAATCCATAAAAAAAAAATACAAATACAAATATGCCAACATACTCTTACAATCTTCCATTTATCAGGTTTCCCAAAGTGACTTAAAAATAGTACTTTTTTAATTCAGTATTTGATCTTCCAAACTCATTGCTTCCATTTTCTTGGTCTTATAAATTATAAAGTTTGTGGTGAAGTGCTTTTGACTTTTATTTGAATGCATCAGTTGCAAACAGTACCAAACAATGTAAACAGTACCAAAAGAGCAAAACGAGAGATTATTACGATTCTGACTATAATGTTCAGCTGTGATAACCACTAGGTGATTACCAGGTCATTACAATTATTGTTTAATCTCCTAAGGGGTTTAATCTCCTGGTGATTGGCTCCCGCAAAAACGTACCGGAAGCAGAAAGAAACTTAAAGCTCTTCTCCAGACCCTTATTTAGGGTGAATTCAAATCGGTGGCAGAATGGGCTGGGGATACCCAGTCTAAAACACAGGTGTATCTTACAATGTTCACTAGTGCCAGAGAAATATTTACATAGATGCCATAGTTACTGACATTGCTGGGGTAAATCGACATCGCAACCAAATTGGGGAGGGCACGACCAGTCAAAAGGATGACAAGACCCTGGGTTGAGACTGGGTTGGCTTGATTTAAAGCACTAGAAAATGTACAGTTGTCAACTAATTTCATGAGTCGTTCTTAATTCATATTGAATCACATCTCAGTAAGCTGATCAGAAAGGCCAGTGAGTGACATTGTGGGGGTGGAGCTGGACACCTTGGCTGCAGTGTCAGACAGGAGGATGCTGTCGAAAGTGCGGGCGATACTTCAGCATGGCTCTCACCCTTTCCACAACGCTCTGGCTAAACAGAGGAGCACCTTCAGCCAGAGACTAATTGCTCCTAAATGCACCACTGAGCGCCACAGGAGGACATTCTTACCTGTGGCCATTAAACTGTACAACTCCTCTCTCTAATTATGGGACTTATTTGACTATTTAAAAACAAAAAACAAACAAGATAACTATTTATGTTCATTTGATCTATAATGCCATAACAACCTCATTGTACATTGTATATATTTCAGATTGTATTTCAGATTGTTTACTTGACTGTTTATTATTTATTTGTATTTTATTGGATACTTGAGATTTTATTTTAATTGTATTTTATATGAATCTTTACTTAATTTTTATTTCTATTTACATTCATCTTTATCGCTTGTTTCCATTTCTACTTTGCACGGAGCATTGGAACGAAAATAATTTCCCCCCGGGGATCAATAAAGTATTCTGAATCTGAATCTGAAACATTTACTTACATTTACTATATTTCTAGTTTAATGTACCAGTGCTTTTTATTTATAAACATGGAAGCTCCCCCGCTTGTAGTTCTTTCCAGGTGACGTACGTTCACACCAAACGCAACGGGGCGACAAGATCCCATACAAAGTGAACGTAGAGACGATAACGGGCGAAATTTTCGCGAGAGAAAACTGGCGACAAATGTTGATTTGTCGCGCCACACTTTCGCCGTCTTCTGGCGAGCGCGTTCACGTGGATTTGTGGCGCGACAGATTCGCTCGAGTTCAAATTTTTCAACTTTGACGCGAATTTCGCGTGATGACGCGTGATTACAGCCAATCAGCGTTCACTTCCTTGAGTGACGTAGCTTTCACTTCCCGCTCAAGCTAAAGACATGCAATGCTTGTCTTTAAGAACTTGTCTTTAAATGCTTGTCTTTAAAAAGGTAAAGACATGCAATGCTTATGTCGGACATGGTTGTGAAATGGAGGACCTGGAGTCAAGTTGTGGCGCTCTCTCTCTCTCTCTCTCTCTCTCTCTCTCTATGTCGTCCTCAGACGTCCAACGTTGTCTCCAGCTGGTTTCTCCATTGTACTTTACAATGCTAATTAAGGACTGTGGGGCGCAACTCCTCACAATCCTACACTGGCCGTTTCAGTCATTATAGCCTTATCCGCCCTTTGTTCGTTTCCCTTGTGACCGTGCGTTCACACCAAACGCGAAATTTGTCGCCCGTTCGCGTTGTCGCCGAAGTTTTGTCGCGCCACACATCATAATCTGTCGCTGTGCAAGTTTTGTCGAATTTGTCACGCCACCGGTACGCCCGATCTCGTCTTGATCTCGGAAGCTAAGCAGGGTCGGGCCTTGTTAGTACTTGGATGGGAGACCGCCTAGGAAAACCAGGTGCTGTATGCTTTGAGTGCTCTGCGTCTGCAAGATACCGTCCCCAGCTATGGGTAAATAGTGGGTAGATGGGCACCCAGCCTTGAAAGGCAACCCATCTAGGAGAAGGCTACTTCAAACAATAAACCAAAGATGTTGCTCGCGTCTCTTCCGATCCTCACAAGGGAAACGAACAAAGGGCGGATAAGGCTATAATGACTGAAACGGCCGGAGTAGGATAGTGAGGAGTTGCGCCCCACAGTCCTTAATTAGCATTGTATAAAGTCTAACAATGGAGAAACCAGCTGGAGACGACTCGTCTGAGGACGACATAGAGAGAGAGAGAGCGCCACAACTTGACTCCAGGTCCTCCATTTCACAACCATGTCCGACATTGCATGTCTTTACCTTTTTAAAGACAAGCATTTAAAGACAAAAGCATTTAAAGACAAGCATTGCATGTCTTTAGCTTGAGCGGGAAGTGAACGCTACGTCACTCAATGAAGTGAACGCTGATTGGCTGTAATCCCGCGTCATCACGCGAAATTCGCGTCAAAGTTGAAAAATTTGAACTCGAGCGAATCTGTCGCGCCACAAATCCACGTGAACGCGCTCGCCAGAAGACGGCGAAAGTGTGGCGCGACAAATCAACATTTGTCGCCAGTTTTCTCTCGCGAAAATTTCGCCCGATACGCGTCTCTACGTTCACTTTGTATGGGATCTTGTCGCCCCGTCGCGTTTGGTGTGAACGCACGGTGAGGATCGGAAGAGACGCGAGCAACATGTTTGGTTTATTGTTTGAAGTAGCCTTCTCCTAGATGGGTTGCCTTTCAAGGCTGGGTCCCATCTACCCACTATTTACCCATAGCTGGGGACGGTATCTCGCAGACGCAGAGCACTCATAGCATACAGCACCTGGTTTTCCTAGGCGGTCTCCCATCCAAGTACTAACCAGGCCCGACCCTGCTTAGCTTCCGAGATCAAGACGAGATCGGGCGTGATCAGGGTGCTATACCGGTGGCGCGACAAATTCGACAAAACTTGCACAGCGACAGATTATGATGTGTGGCGCGACAAAACTTCGGCGACAACGCGAACGGGCGACAAATTTCGCGTTTGGTGTGAACGTACGGTTAGCCCTTCAAAACGTTCCATTAGTGCTTCATGGCCTACAGGGCTAGAGTTAACCTTAAGGAGCGGCACCTCTCTAAGCCCCTGCTTGTACAGCTCTGGGATAAAGGCCTATTTGGGGTTTCTACATATTCTTAAAAGATATGAGGATATAGGTCACACTTCTTCTCAGGTATTATATCAGGACAAGAGGTTTTAGTGTATCCAGGTCAATCAACTAACCCCGAATCAACCACAAGTCGGTGTACTCACCACAGCCAAGTGGCCATTCTTGGCCTTGGCCACCAGCAGCTCCGACCCAGGAGTGAAGTCGATCACTCCTTCTTTGCCCTGACTTAGGGCAAAGGTGATGCTGGACCCGACACAGCACACATGTTAGACAGTTTAGTGAAAAGTGGGGAACACAGCTTTTTGCAACACTGTGTGTGCATTCTGTGGTGAATAATTGGTGGAGAGGGATGTGTAAGAATGTATGATATTTTCCATGTATTTGCATATATTAAGGCCAATGTCCCTGATAAACTTCATTAAACAGTTGAATCCTGGGCGACACAAAAAGGTCACGCATAATTTCAAAATGCATGCAAACGCACAAGCAGACACACGCAGTGGTCCTCACCTGCCCTGGTTGATGTTGACGTTGTCGGCTTTCTCGCCACAGATGGCCACCTTCGTAAGGGTCTCGATCACATGATCACTCTGCAGCACCACGTCCCCCTAGGAGAGCAGAACAGCTCCGTCAACGCTCTGCTCTCACTCGAGTGTTAGTGTTATTGTTAATGTGTGCCCCACCTCACCTTCTGCTTATTGTCAGTGCTCGGGACGTGCAGAACAAACACACCATCGCTCAGGGAGCTCACCGAGATCCCTGAGACACAGACATGGAGAAGGTTGAGGACCTCTGGCTGGTAGAGTCGGACTGGAGGGAGGTTCTCATTCTCAACCTGTTAGCCCTAACCCCCAACCCTACCCTCCTACCGACACAGAGAGATGGAGGGTTGAGGACCTCCAGACTCAGAGTGGAGGGAGGCTCAAACCAAACAGGAACACTGCACAACAGTCCTTTCATATATATGATACATTATGACTGCAATTATAACACTTATACTACCTTTTTTATTCATATTGTGGCACACGGCAGGGGGGAGGGTAATTAAAGGGAGATATCTGGCAACCTGTTGGCTCCACCCCCAAGCCTTACATGGACTTCCTCCCCTAAACGATGCAAGCCTGAGGATCATTAAGCAGGGGTGCTTGGGGTTAAAGGGGAGAGCAGGCTACCACACAGGAGGGCTCGGAAAGTACAGGCAGCATCTGGAAGTACTATACAGTCGACGAGAGAGAGCGAGAGCGAGAGCGAGAGAGAGAGCGAGAGCGAGAGAGAGAGCGAGAGCGAGAGAGAGAGATTGCACCCTGACTGCTACAATATATTGTTCTATTATTCGACTGAATAAAGTACCTATCCATCCACCCACCATAACTAGCCAGATGTTAATCTCTATTGGCTGTGGTTGACCTCTGACCTTTCAGAGCTCCGTACTCGATGCGCTGCTTCATCTTGCCCTCCTCCACGATGACGATGCTGTCGCCGGTCAGCAGCAGCTGGCGGGGCCGTGCCCGGTATCCATTACGGTCGTACTTAGTCACAGGCACGGCATACTGTGTGTGTGTGTGTATAAACATATAAAAATAGTGAGTGAGTGAGTGAGTGAGTGAGTGATCAATCAATTGAACTCCATTTCAACTATCTTATAGCGATGAGTTTAACATGGAGATGAACATTGTACAAATAAATGTTTTAGAATCTCCAAAAGCAGTAGACTAGCAGTGTCCAAACAAACTTCCCTTCCACATAATTCATGAAAGGATTTGGCCAGATAGTTTTGCCGCCCGTATTTCTGGAGAGCCGCTCATCCAAACCACTTCCCAATCAACCCTACACTTCCTCTGTTCCACAGCAGGACGCCCGCCGAGTGGGGAGGGGACAGGATGAACAGGTGTCAGGCGGTATTTAGGCTGTGTCTCAATTCAGAATGCATCCTTCGAAGGCTACATTCGAAGGCCGATTGCGTCACTGCGACGTGTCAAGGCTGTCCCATTTCGAAGGCTCCTTCAAATGCGGCTGACAAATGCAGCCTGCTTTTCCCGGATTTGAAGGATCCACCGGCTGGATCCTTCACGGTGCAACGTATCCCAAGATTCATTGTCTGTTGGATTTTTCAGAAATTGCGTTGGAGAGAGTGGAGAGCGGCAGTTGCAGCAAATGACATATTTAATGATAAAACTATGTAAAAACATTTTTTTATATTAGAATAAAGTTGGGACTATTTTAAATTTGTAACTTTATTGTCAACGACATTAAGTTCAACGACATTAACACTAGCCATATAACGTTAAACTAATTAATGTTATGTTAACTATAATTATTATATACTGTAACTGCTCCATATTTCTCCTCCGCCGTCCGGTTTGAACCGCAGCTGTCAGTCACACAAGGTAAAGGGTGTTAACGGCTTGTCACACAGACTTGAAATGCTCCGTAGGCCAGACCGTCTCATTTAAAAACGTTTGTTCAGCCTTTGGTCGGGCCGCCACGGTCTACGAAGGCCACACCTTCATAGACCGCGTCCTTCGAAAGATGCGAAAAGGCTTTTGCATTATCCGCTGCTGAGGAGTACAGAGACTCAGAACTTTTGTGATTAGCATTTCAGTTGGTTGGGCTAATCCTAACTCTGTTGTTGTTAGTAGGTAGTCATTCGCGCTAGTTTTGTAATTTCCATATACGTCACAATTTGGGCGGAGGTAATGCTGCCTAGATAGCGGAAGCAGGTGGTTGAGCTGTTTGTGAATGTCAAACTGTTTACCTTCATCTTCTCAGTGCCCAGAGCTTGCAGCGCCTTGGGGTTGATCTCCTCTCCATCTACGTCAAAAAGAGATTTGTGTTTGAACATACTGCTTCTACATCCATTTATCTAGAGGGTATGCAGAAGAGGTCATAGCAGGAGAGCACAAACTGAACGGGGAGAGAGAGCGTAGTGGGGGTCTGCGTACTGAGCCTGGTGCTGACGAACAGCTTGGGGACACTCTGGGGATAGTTGTCCTTCTTGTCCTTGAAGAGCTCACTGGCCACAGTCTTCTGCTCCATCTGGTCACACACAGCGAGAATCCCCTCACATCATCAACGCTATTACACAGATATTAATACTCTGTTGATGTTTGTAAATATGTGGTTGTGTTTTGGTCTCATATGATAGTGTAATTGTTATTTGGGCTTGATTTGCACTCAATTTCTGTGTGTAGAATTAAGTAGCATCTCGGGGAACGGACCTGGCAGAATTGAATATAAAATGCATACTTATGGTCTAAGTAGTCTGCAACCTTAGCCTGAGCCCTCTATATCTACATAGGCTATATTTAAGCAGCCTCTTTTGTAAATCCTTTTTTAGCACCGTTGTTGTGTAGGAGAGTTATAATGAGCGGAGTTTTACATTAAATGTGCCAAACACACTAGGTTATACTATGTGACTGAGAAGTTAAACTCCATCTCTGACACGGCCATCAGCCACTGGCCAGATGGAGCTCCAGACGTCCAAACACCTTGGGGTTATATTGATGAGTGGGAATAATGGGGATTCACAGACGTTTGAATCCAAGGGTAAAGTTGAGGGGGATTTTGTGGGTATGCATTCTTTAATACGGCCATGTTTTCAAATCGTTTTTTGAGGTTGTTTCTCTGTTCGATAACCAAACTGTTTCGATACAAACTGCACACCGTAAAGTAACCCATATTCACCTACCGCAGTGCAAGGTAATATTGTTTTGTAGCGCAGACTGTTATAAAGATTAATGTGCTACGCATATAATACAGATAGGGATAATTCTAGGGCTATGAATATGGTTAACCACTATGGAGGCAGTAAGAGGACTGTGTGTTAAGAAAAGTTAATGGGCTATAAAGTAGACTGGACATTTAAGTATTTTTCATGTGAATTGTACATGATATATATATATTAAAGTATTCTGCCCCTGGTGGTACCTGGTGCTTCCACTCTGGGCTGATCTTCTTGCAGTAGGTCCAAACCATGTTCTGCATGCACATCTTGCGCAGGTGTTCTGAGGCCTGGAGAGAGAGAGTAGGCTTAGCATCACGAGGTCCTGTCCCACTAGGAAACTAAGGGAGATAAAGCAGTCCTAATGAAGTCTTAATGCACCCTTCTTCCTTCACACTAGTTGTTCCTGTGCTTTAAGATGTGAGGTGAAAGTTAGGCGTTGAATGCAAAGCAATCGTTAGTGAATGGTCACCAAGGTAAGAACAACGATTCAAAGCAGTTCATTCACCATTAACCTTGTGTTGAAAACATAAACATTTATAATATTGGTTGCATTAAGGGTGTGTTTGGTCTGTTTTCGTGATAAGCCAATCCGTTGTCATTGCCACCACGTGGTACTTGGTTAAAAATCTATATTTCTGTTTGTGTGTATGTGTGTATGATTGTGGGCGCCTCTGTGCGTGTGTGTGTATGCCTGCGTATGTGCATGTTTGTGCGCACGTGCACGTACGTGCTCCGTGTCTATATGCCTGTGCGTGCCCATGTGTATCTTTGTGTGTGCCTATGTGCGTGCAGGCGTGTGTGCGCTTGTGTGCGTGTGTGGAGCTGGCCTCGGTGAGAGCCGGCGGAGGCGTTGGCCAGCTCTTGTCCAGGACGTTTTTGGGAGCGTTGCGGTGGAGGTTCATCAGGAAGGCGTAGCGAACGTAGTCCAAGAAGTACTCGTTCTGGGGACAGCGCTCCTGGTGGCGGTAGATGAAGCCCCTGATGAACCTGAGGAGAGAAGGAGAGAGATCAATGAATGCACAAAAACAACCCGGGAAATAGCTCCTTAATGTACAGTATAATATACAATTTTGTATCCAGGCACATCTTTCGATGTTATTTCGATATTGTCTTTGCGAAGGTGATATGTTGATATTTGTCTTGCGTATTTAATTTCTAGACTCTATGGTTCTAACTTTTATTTGTTTTTCTTCCTTTTCTATCTTTGATCAGACTAACTATTTCCCTGAAGGATTAGTTAAAGTACTCTAGCCTGGATATCCAGACCCACATCTAAAAAGCTGTAGTGTCTGGCAACGAGTAAGGAAAATGGCTCAACTCGAGGGGCAGCACCAAGCATGCATTTGAAAATATCACTGCACGCAATTGGATAACACTACGACCAATCAGAAGAATACAAGGGGTGATGTGTCCAGACCAGCGGATCTAACCAATAGATATGATTCTTGCCGTATCCGGTCAATAAAACAGCAACGCTTTTGGCCCGCCTATATCAGATACACCAATGTGATTGGTTAATGTTCTGGGCCAGGGCAATCGGGGAGTATATTGCTCATTCCCAGAGTGACTCGCTGAGCTAATTCAAGTTGTGCTCTCGCAATAACTCGTGATTTCCAGGGTAAAAGTACTCAGGGAAACTACATGATCAAATGGTGCGTGTGAAAGATTAAAGGGGACATGTTAAACCACCAGGTGTGAGTGTAATAAGCCCTTACAATCCGTTTTGAAAATCTGCGTCTTCTGACTTCACTAGTGGGCGTGTCCACCTAGATTTGTGCTGGATAGATCAGTCTAAACCAGGGGTCTCAAACTCGTGGCCCAGGGGCCAATTGAGGCCCGCGGGATGATATTTTGTGGCCCCCTACTTGACATCAAAGTATAGTGCTAGTGCGGCCCGCACGTTGTTGTCAAACACACATTTTTGCTGAGTCGCTTGCCAAGCTTTTTTTATCACTTGTGATAAGGGGGACCAGATGTCCCGGTTTTGCCGGGACAGTCCCAAATTGGAGTTGCGTGTCCTGAGTCCCGACAAAAGCCAAAGGACGCTAAAATGTCCCAGTTTCCACAAACCACTATGAAATGTCCCCTGGCAGCGATTAAATAGCCAACGTGATCTAATTATAGCCCGATCATTAACTTAGATTGAGTCAGTTGTGCTACTTTTTTTTGTGGAATACTTGATGTGGCCCAGCCTGACCCAGACTCTACCTCCAGCGGCCCCCAGGTAAGTCGAGTTTGAGACCCGTGGTCTAAACGGATTGTAAGGGCTAATCCCACTCACACCTGGTGGTATAATATGTCCCCTTTAAATCATATATTGTATAAAATAGTTCCCATTTTCCATGAGTAATACAGTTTGGAAAAAAAACGATCTTCAAGAATCCTGTCAAATTTCTCTATTTCATCCATGACAGACCGATGGAGAAGTGCGTTATGGTTAAACCTGTCCTCTACTGGTGACCTCCAGAACACTTCCTCTCTCTACCTGCGGATGTTTAAAGCCTGCCCCCTGCTGGTGAAATGCAGAACACCTCCTCTCGCTCTACCTGCGAATGGTGTCGGATGCTTTCCTCCGGCGCTGAGCCCTCCTCCTGGCCAGGATCCCCCTCCACCACGCCTCGATCCGAATGGCTGCAGACCGGACCAGACATTTCCATTAAGGGAATTTTGCTGACGCTTTTATCCAAAGCGCCTACAACCATTCATTCACTCATTCACACACCATCGGTGGAGTCAACTACGCAGGGCAACAGCCAGCTCGTCAGGAGCAGTCAAGGTGAGACGTCCTACTCATGGACACCTCGACACTCGAGCCAGGGATCGAACTCGACCCACTCTACCTCCTGAGCTACTGCTGCCCGTAGCACTCATCACGCTACTCTCCTCCTAACTAATCACTCATCATGCTTCTTTCACCAACCATGTCATGCACACAGGCCTTTGAAATGGTGAATGGTCATTTATGTCCCAGACATTTAATTACAAAACATCATCAATCACATATACCGGTACACAAAACACACACACATAACAGCAGCTGACGTTTAATGCCCTTGATACAATAATGAGATATTATACAGTTATGTCATGAATATAATTGGTTGTGTGACCCTAACTGTCATGAAAATAAAAGTGTTTTCAGAGATTCATTCATCATCCACACCTAATCCACCCTGTCAGATAAGTCGGTCCCGTGCTACGTTGTATCTTATCTTTCGTAAATTGATTTACTTTTAGACTCAACATTTACAGCCGAGGTTGGCGAAATGAAATCTACAACATCAATCAACAACAACACTAAATTCAGTAAAAGGGGATATACACTGGAACAACTCTAGAATCAGGGCCCTAAGTGGACAGGCTGCTATTCTTTCTTCTTGACCTCCTCCAACACGCCTTCATAACAGGCACCATGTTGTGGTGATGAGGCAGAACGGGACTCACCTGAGCATCTGAGTTTCTGGTACTTGGTCTTCTGAATGTAGCCTTTCCATCCAGCCTGCAGCTTGGTGGCTGGAGATAGGGAGTGAGGAGAGACAACGAGATAGTTAGGAACAGACATATAGTTCTCAGTGATCTGTTGATGCATGCAGTGTTAGTTCTCACCCAGGCTCTGTTTCCTGGTCTCCAGGGCGTCCTCAGTGGCAAACAGGGTTTTGGGGAAACGGATGAAGATCTTTGATCTGCAGTAGAGAATTAGATCCACAATAAGGTTGATTATCTAACCATCTAGGACCGTCTTTCTACCCTTACCATTCAAGTTCCCTGATTGGCCTTCTGAACAGTTCTATCACTGTTGCTATCGATCCACTTGAAGTCACTTAGAGTGGTATAGTGAAGTGAGTCTCCAGTACTCATATTTCTGAATGGGATCTTCACATGGTATGCCTATGTGTGTCCTACCTGCCCATCTTGTACTCCTCAGGCTTGTATCCCAGGTGTTTCACCAGGGTGGACACGCCCTCGGGTAGTTTGCCCTGCCAGTTGGGCCATGTGTCGGGACACAGGGATTTATACCTAAATACAAGTGCACACACACAGCACCACGCAGCACGCACCACCACACACCACACACACCACACACACACACACACACACACACACACACACACACACACACACACACACACACACACACACACACACACACACACACACACACACACGTTAACTTGAGAGCAATTGAAAAGCAATAATTCAACATAATCCAATATATTTTGTAACGTGAAGTTTTGACGCATGGCTTTGGCGCATGGAACTACTACTGTTGGCTTTTATAGAGTGAGAGAGTGAGTGAGTGAGGGGCGTGAGTGAGGGGCGTGAGTGAGGTGAGTGGGTTGGGTTGGGTGAGGTGAGGTGAGGTGAGGTGAGGTGAGGTGAGGTGAGGTGAGTGAGGTGAGGTGAGGTGAGGTGGGGTGAGGTGAGGTGAGGTGAGTGAGTGAGTGAGTGAGTGAGTGAGGGGAGGCCTCCCACCTCTGCAGGAAGATCTCGTAGCGGCGCCGGTAGGCGAAGCCGGCCCTCCGGACGCGGAGGTTCTCCATCAGGCCCAGGTACTTGACCTGGTGGCGGATCAGGACCTCATCAAAACGACCTGGGGGGGATCAGATTGTTAACAGAGGAGCTAGAGGGCTAACGGACTAACAAAAAAAATATCAATAGGGGGAGGTCCAAAAATGATGTGAATCGGGAGAAAAACAAGGAGCGGTCAGAAATGCCAGGCAGCTGGCTGTGGGAGTGACGACCACAGAGAGACAGATTGAAACCAACAAAGATTGACTGTCTAGGCCCAACAAAGGCCGGCTGGACAGACTGGTCAACACTGTAACCATTGATGAGGCCATCTCGACCCTTTGTTTTGCGTGCAATAACTTACACAAAATGTAAACATTGGAATCATGGTGCACGCAAGATTATAGAAATTTCTTTGTTTTATTCCAGAACAAACCAAAAATGACTCCAATCCATTTATGTACAGTAGGACATCACTTTATAAGAATGAGATAACATTCTGTAGGTGAAGGAAATCACACAAGATATCACTGTCACCAATTTGACCGGCATATCTCAATATCATTTGTTTAAGAAAAACTTTGTGGAACAAACCGTTTGTTTTGACCCCATTTAACAAGCCAGAGAGGATAGGAGGCGTTCTGCGGGTACCTGCTTGTTTGGAGTCGTTGGGCTTGATGCAGCGCACGTATGACGGCTCTTTGGACATCAGGATCTCCATGAGCTTCGCCAGGCTGGACTTGAACTGGGTGGCGGCCTGTACCGCGGTGACACAGTGGAGAGAGGAGAGAGGAGAATGAGGATCCGTGGAATACCCCACCGGTAGGGGAAGGAGAGACACAGCAACAGGTCAGGAGCAGAGATGTGGATGGAGACGGAGGAAAAGAGAGATGAGAGGAGAAGAGAGAGCTGGGAGGGGACAGCACGGATCCTATCTTCAGGAGAGACTGTGAACCGCTCCTTGTCTGGGACAGCCCAGTCATGCTCTCGCCTTTCTACATGCGTGTGTGTTTGTGCCCATGTGGGCGTGTTTGTGCATGAGGGCATTCCTTGACAAGCGTCTGTGTGTGTGTGTGTGTGTGTGTGTGTGAGAGTGTGAGTGTGTTTGTGTGTGTGTGCGGGGGGTACTGTTGAGTATCCCGTCACACAGCCCACGGGCAGAATGGAAAATACCCAACCAGAAAAGATGCCAGTGTTTGTGGCACCGTGAGAAACATAAGGAGGAACATTAGGCAGGGGAGAGACGTGGGACAACACAACACATCTCACTGTGTCAGGCCGCTTCTTGTCTGTCAGCTCCTCCCGGTCGAAGCACTGGGTGAGGATCTTGTTCTCTGACATGCACATCACCTGAACACACACACACACACACACACACACACACACACACACACACACACACACACACACACACACACACACACACACACACACACACACACACACACACACACACACACACACACTTTATATTATATAGCCACAGCCCGGTTCTCAATTTTGTTAAATGTGCAAAGAGTGTACAAAAAACGAATTGCATTCAAACACAACTTTGAAGGAAATGTTTAATTTTCATACCTCTTTCAGGTTCCTGTACAGTAGGTCATTATTCTTGTCCAAAAATCCTAAAAAAATATAAAACAGAGTAAATTTCGTGAGCATTGACCGTGTGGAATTGAAAGGACTAGATATTAGAGGAGAAAGTCGATGCATTATCAGAAGGTCACAGAGGATACACACATTCTACCAAAGCCACAACTTCACAACACCTCATATCAAAGACCATAAAGCTATCAACTAATGATATTATACCTAGTACATGAAGTCCTGGCACTTAATGCACACACATTGTATGTTGTACTGAGTTATAGTACTTATGTAGTGTTGTGTAGCGTCTTATCCTGCTATCTTTGTAGTATTCGGGGAATGGGTTAACATAGTGATTATTAGTGCTTGGCACTTGGTTCTATGAACATCCTTGCTGTCGATATATTGTTTCTTTTTCTTCTGAAAAATGTACTCCTTGTAAGTCACTTTGGATAAAAGCGTCTGCTAAATGCCCTAAATGTAAATGTAACATATCATTTAATTAGACATATTTTGTTTAGCGACCCCTCTCCAGTAACTTAACAGCATTAAACATGGTCAGAAACCATGAAGCCTCATCTCATGCCTCACCGTTGACGTTGTAGTTAACGTCTCCGGCGTAGTGCAGCAGCCTGAACTCCTCCCGGCCCATCAGTTTACGGGTCTTCGTGTCCGCCAGCTTGTGACTGTGGACCCACACACACATAGATTATTAAGATTAACAAATGCATTTTTTTATGAAATGTAGAAATTGACAGTGGCTTCCATTGACCTTTTTCATAGAGTTTGACAGCAGTTTAACAGTGAAAACATGGCGTGAACACAGGTTCACCTTTTAACGTTAACATCAGGTGTTTTTCATTTAGTTACAGCTGCGTACTTATAAGTTTATCTTGACTAGGGTATCCATACTGGAGCCGCCTGTTAAACAGGGGTAGCCAATCAGATCGGTTCATTGGTGGCGGATGAAATTTTCTGATGTGCTGATTGCACACCGTCCTGGGACGGCCACAGATACACAATCTTGTTATTATTTTGGTCAGAGCATTTGATTAATGGATTGTTGTAGGAATGAAAAGGCAATTTCTGCAAATCTTCTTCTCAAATATATGGCCTACCCCGGTTTTAACCAGTCTGTCTACCAGTGAGTCTATTCTGGAATGAAACACTGGTCCTGGGAGGAGAGGCGAATCAGAAAGGGGGGGGGGGATCAGAGGGGGGTGTTACCTACGTCACAAAGTGGGGGTGACTCCCGACCGTGTCCTCCAGCTTCTCCAGGAAGGTGATGTCACTGGCGTCCCCGGGCCGCAGACACTCCTCATCCTGTCAGAGAGAAAGGTAATGTCATCATGTTTAACCACGGGCCAACCATTTCTTTTGGATGAATCCCATGACAATAATCAAACACGTGCATTATATGACGGTGCATTATGGGTATTGACGAATGCTATACATAAGGAACCAGATTTTATCACTCAAATTTCAGACAACAATTTAAAAATGGTGACGCCCCCCAAATAAAGCACAATATACAGCACGAGTAGACCAATCAAACACAGCCAGAGACAGGAAGAAATTCATATCTAAACGGCTACTGTTGAAACATACTCACAGAGATCAGTGAAAGAATGGGTTGTCTTATTACCCCCGAGTATAGGGGTCTGAGACCATGGAGAGACAGAGATATGACAGAGACGCAACACACCAGAATAGAGATGATGCCTTTGAACTTCTCCTCCACCAGGTCACAGATGATCTTGTTGTTGAAGTATTGCACCGGTTCCCACTGTAAAACAACAGATAATCCCAGTCAGTATCCCAGTGGACCTCATTCAACAAATAAATAATGCAGTAACCAATTCAACTAAGTTGTTTAACTCCACTAGTAGTAGTAGTCCAGTTTTTCACATGCACACACACACACACGCGCAGGCATGCATGCAGACACACGCATACAGAACATGTAAGGGGTTTCCAGTAAAGCTGTTTTGATAGACTAGTAGTATGTCTGTGTGTGTAGTAGTACAGGAGTACAGGACGTTGCACATAGTTGAATATGTGCATGTGTGGAATCTGTGTGTGTGTGATTAAAAACCATGCATCCATCCATTGTGTATGAGGAGCGGTAGCTTAACGGTTTCAATTTCTAGGGGCTGTTTGACCTGATCCGGAACAACAGAAACTTATGGCAGCTGTGGTTGGGTGCCCCAGTGTCACCTGAATCAGACCACACTGGTGGTCCAAGTATAATAAAGACTGACTCATTAGATGGCAAACCATCCAAATAATTTACTGAATACACACACACCCACACACAGAGAAAAAGGTTGTGCTTATCCTTAATGCATTAAGTGCAGTCGAATTCTCTCCCACTGAGTTCATCCACTCAGAGCCTCATCCACTCAGAGAGTCAACCAAAACCACAACCACAACAAATAACACAGATTAATGTTTTGCTACATTACAGACAAGGCTCATGGTGAAAGTACAGCTGACACAACCTATGTTTAAAGGATCTTGAATTTGTGTTGATTTGTGTATTTACCTGTTTAACATAGCAGTAGAGAAAAGCACAACTCTCTTAAAGAGTTTCTGATGGACGACATGAAACAGGACATGAAACAGGAATGTGGGCGTGCGCCGTCCATTTTCAGATCATGTTGATTGTGAAAGGCGAATGTGTTGGCATACATAACATCTGAATCAAACCAAACTATCCTTTAGTGAGTCCCACTGTGGCTCAGGCTCATAGGCCTACACTGATCCTTGCTAGATTTAGTCTCACCGTAATTTCCTGTTTCCCTTTGAGAATTCCTCATACCACTGAAGCTAAGACAGTCAAACAATCTGCGTTCTTGTATTTCAGCAAATGTTTAATAAAAGATTGCCTGAGATCCTCAGTAGGTTTAGGGAGTTACATGATCAGCATGGTTTGATCAGATGATAAACACTACTGCTCTCTGCATTCAGTGCTCAAGAGCTGCCGAAGTAAAATGTGAACTAAAAAGATTCACAGCGGTTCTATATTATTGTTGGCCTGGTTTTACCAGAAGGGCATCGAGCCTATAGTCTGTCAGGCTCACACTCTGTGTTAGGATCTGCTGTCATGAGTCAGTCAGTGCGTTTACATGACACTCAAGAAAATCGAATAATTGGGTGAGTCTGACTATGATTGGATTATTAAGATGCACCTTAGTCTGACTCAAATCAAACCGAATCCAGTTTCTCATAGTCGAATTAAGACCCCTATATTACTATAATGGTGCATGTATACATTCAATCGGATTGGGATTGGATTATGCATTCTGCGCATGCTCGAGATCTTTTCCGGGGGCCTGTCGCCGTCGGAAAACGAGAAACGATTTATTTAAAAAGGTAGTGAAGAAAATGGAGGAAGCCGGGGTCGTGCCAATGTAGTTACCCACTATAAGAAATGTATCATCCTCAAAATGCATTAAGTACACACTACACTTCGATTTCACCCAAGGCTGAATTAAAAGTACATGTTTTTCTAAATGTTGGTCATTAACGAGGTTGTAAAGTAGTAACTTCGGGCACATCTGTCAAAATAAATGTATTTTTCTTCCGACGTGTTCAGTCCAGTGTGCGTGTGCGTGCGTGTGTGCTGACCGTGATGCCCTCAGCCTCGTACTCCTCCTGCTCAGACTTGAGGGTCAGTTCGATGAAAAGCTGCTGCAGCTTCTCGTTGCAGTAGTTGATGCAGAACTGCTCAAAGCTGTGGAGAGGAGGAGAGGGGCAGGGCCCAACGGGGGTCCCCCACAAAAGGACCCATAGCAGATTTTAAAGGGGTGATATCATGCTTCTTCGACTTTTCCCTTTGCCTTAGACTGTTAATTGATGTATGTATTCATGTTTTACATCTGCTCAGCTAGAAAAATCGAAGTTCAAGCCAGGGAAAGTATTCGTGCGTGAAACAGCTAGTTTGCTCTCAAACTTTTACTTCTGCAACGGTGTGACGTCAGCTGGGCGTTGTTGCTGATGAAGTGCAGAAGTTCCGCGCCTCCCGGCTAACCGCAATGTTACTTCTCGGGGGTGTGGATTTTAACGACACACGTGCAAAGGGTTCAACCAATCAGAGCATACTGGGCTTCTCGGGAGGGGGGTCTTAAAGCGACATGATACAAAAACGATTTTGAAAGACGCTGAAATTGGTTTTGCAGAAATTAATAATGTGAGAATGATAATGGGTACTTCTGACATACAGGCAACCCTATTCTAGTAGATCCCCAAATGCAATCATTAACCCTAAAAAAAATATCACCCCTTTTATCAAATCATTCTGTTCATAATGCTGACTTATCTTTCGGGTTTTTTTGGCAGGGGGGGGGGGGACGACAACTACAAAGCCCAATAGGTGGCAAGATTACGCGTAGCAAAAGGAACACTTCAATTGTTCTATGGGCCTAAGTTTGATAGCACCATCTGATTTCATGTTCTTAACATTAATAATCATCACTTCACCTGTTATACTGGAAGACCTCAAAGCCATAGATGTCCAGCAGACCAATCACAGAGGAGTTTTTGCAGGATTCATCCTGAAGTGAACAGAGGTACAAAAATAAGAAAGAAAAAGTTTAAACTAGTTAAACTGTACTCAAACTTTCTTATAAAATGTAACACCATGAAAAATAAACACTGCTTAAATTGAAATAGCATGCCCGTCCACAAAAGGGCGCTATGGCTAAAGCAATAAACAACAAAACCCAACAGAAACAGGGAACCTCCACTAACTAGGAGGTTCTCAACTCCAAATAGAAGTGCATGTATTTGTAGTGTACTGTACCTACTTTTAAACTGTTACATGCTTAAAAAAGTATCAGAAGTATTTTCTTTTAACAGGCTATTTGCGTGCACTCTTCATTTACCTCCATCTCCATTTGAGCAGTTTAACCAAATCACTGACTTCGCCCTTGACTGTAAGCATGGGAATATTTGAGTGTGTGTATACAGTATGTACTGTATATGTAGATATGTAGGGTTGGCTCAGTTGTCTTGTAACTGAAAGGTTGCTAGTTCGATCCCCAGATCATCCGATGTGTCCCTGAGCAAGATACTTAACCCTAACACTATCGTCGGTGTGTCAATTTGTGTATTAACCGTCGCTTTTGATAAAAGCTGTACGTGCGTCAGTGTGTGTACCGTGTGGTGTGTGTGTCTCCCTTGTGTGTCTGTGTCTTTGAGTGTCCCGTGTGCGTGTGTGTACCGTGTATGCCAGCGAGCCGTTGATCTTATTGACCAGCCAGGTGAAGGTGCGGCCGTAGACGGCCTTGGACAGTGCGTCACGAGCTGCTGATGCCTGTTCGATGTTCAGCGGGCTCATCAGCTACAGGAATCAATACACACACACAAGCAGTGAAGTGAATACATTTCGACCAAAACAAACGGGCTTTGAAAAAATGATGATAGACCCACAGGACACACACACACACACACACACACACACACACACACACACACACACACACACACACCTCCTCTCCCTTGGCGATGATCTTCCTGTGTGTGAGGGCCTCAGTCAGCACCGTCCCGCTCACCCCTAGCAACTAGGGAGCCGACCAATAACAACACGTTATTACCTTATTATAACAGCGGCCCACCCACAACAGCAACAGCGCCAGTGCACCACTCACAGCACCACCCCTGGCACCCACCACTGATCCATCATTCACTGGTCTCGCAGAGAGAGGTTGGCATTATGGAGGGGAGCTAGTAGGGACCCATGTCTTATGGCCCAGCGGTCTGGAGAAGCGTGTGATGCCATGGTGTGTGGGACATCGGGCCATATCTTTTACAGGTAAGCTATGTAAATATATATAATAATAATAATAATATATACGTATTTGCGTTTGAATATGAGTATTTGAATCTATTTTTTATTCTGTTATTCTAAATAAGCCTGAGGGAGTAAAATCCATAAAAGTGAGTTCATCAAAAGGAGGTATATATATATATATATATATATATATATATATTATATATATAATATATATATAATATATATATATATGTGTAAAACAGCTATTAATAAATAAATTGTGAACTGTTCTTATTGGCTGGTGATATTCAATATTAAATCTCCCTGAGTGGCCGATTGGAGGAGACACATTAGAACCAACTATCAAACAGGGAGCAGGAAATCGATAGTGGTCGTGTGTCTCTCACCCTCGAACAGGTACTTGATCTGTGTTGTCAGAGGTGATGCAGGCGCTACCTCCGTCGTCCCCCACCGTACTGCATGTTGCCCCAGGTGGGAGCACCGCTGGAGATGATGTTCATCAGTTCCTGAGAGGGAATATATGAGAAGAAGAATATATATATATGAGAGAGAGAGAGAGAGAATATAATATATGAGAGAGAGAATATATATAATATATGAGAGAGAGAGAGAAATATATATATATATATAAATATAAAGATAAATATAAGAGAGAGAGAGAGAGAGAGAGAGAGAGAGAGAGAGAGAGAGAGAAGAGAGAGAGAGAGAGAGAGAGAGAGAGAGAGAGAGAGAGAGAGAGAGAGATGAGAACAGGGACTATTGTCTAACAGTTGCCAAAAACAAATATTATTTCAGTGGTCACATCTAAAATACTTTATTGTAATAGTATAAAGTATATAAAAGAGACAGCGAGAGGAAGAGTATAAATTATATATTTAAAGAAGAGTAGGTCTCGGGTGACAGTGAACGATAACGATAAGTGCTGCCACAATGTACACTATACAGCAAGAGAGGAAGAATAATTTTAAAAAGGAGAGAGTCTATTACTGCCTTAGGTTCAATAAGATAGCAAGGCTAGAGAGAGGAGATAATCTTTATGGCTCGCAGAGCAGTCCAACACAAACACGCGTGAACGCACAGGACCGAACGCAAACACATACACGTGCAAGCACATACATATGAGAACGCACACACATAAGCACATGCACACATCAGCAACCACACACATAAGCACACATACCACATGAGCACACCATAGAGACGCTTTGATCCACGAGCTATCTTGGTACAAGCCAAAGCAGGAGAAAATGTGCTCCCATGCTAGATTTCAACCAGTTCTAAACATCATGTCTGCACGCCATGCCCATGCACGCACACGCAACAGAAATACCAAGATTGGATATCTCTGCAGGTTCTCAATTCAATGACGGCTATGCAAAAATAGCCTAAATGATACATCCAAACCAACCTGGTCTCACAGGAATTCCGCGAAATGACCGCTTACGATGGTCAATGGTCAGATACAGATTCTCGTTTATAACAAATAATTTATATTCGATGTAATGAGAAAAGGATGATATGATAACACAAAGAAAATAAAGCGCTACATGGTATAATAAATTTAAATATAATAACCCTATAACTTATAAAGCGTATAACGAGTAAACGAGACGATCTAGTTGTGGGCCAGCGGAGGCTGCATTTTAACCAAATTTCGGCCTATAACCTCCTTATACATATAATAGTCTAACTCTATATAGGCCCTACATGTCACTATATGTACGATGTTCTGTAAGTATAGCCAGTTTTTTAGATTATAAAATATTTTAATATTGTCTTGTTATACCTAAACCAAATTCCCCATAGAGAAAAGTATGCCTAACAAAATTAATATGAATTTCTCTCAAAACTTTTTTGTCATATTAAAGAGAGGCCTGATTTTTAGCTATGCATGTTGGATGGCTAGGGTGTAGGTCTGGGAAGATCTTTCAAGTAAAATTCATATTCAAGCAAGCCGTGAGGTAGCTATAAACGAGATGTTAGTTGGTGTTACACCCCTCTTCGTTGATTGGATTGGTGGAAGAGTGGATTGTCAATGGTCAGATACAGTTTTTTGTTATAAAGATAATAGCTACATATGGTCTACTTATAAAAATTAGAGAACTAAACAATTGTATATATTTATTTTAATATATTAATTAATTCAATTCATTCAACCAAACTCATTCCAATCTGGAGAATTATTTTCAACTTCAGAAGGGAGAGCAGGGCTACGCAGGATTCGGCCAAACACAACAATCTGATTTATCAGATTTCTTCTTCTTTTTTTTTGAGTAGAAGCAGACCCGCCCTCAAACACACCCCCCCCCCCCCCCCCCCCCCCGAAACTAACAATGTCCCATAATCCTTAATGCCTTGCATTAACCTTGTTAACAACAAAAAGTAATGCATTACAGTAATGCATTATTTTTTTGTAAACACGTTACTCCCACACTTGGTTAGGAGTTGAGGGTAGGGCTGCGCTTTTTTCCAGAGACCCACAAATTTTCACAGAGTAATCCAAGATGCACCCTGGTTAAAGTCTACAATGGACAAGATTCTATCTCTTGTCAAACTAACTTAGATACATTTCTAGCAACGGTCTTGTTCCAATGCGTTTCAATGGAGCATTTGATGATGCTGTGTGAGCCTTTTCCGTAGGGCTGAGTTAGTTGATAAATCGTATGCATCCTTTGAGACAACCCTCTTGTATATATAAAAGAGATCCTACATCTTATAGCCTACTTTTGTGGCTGAGGCGAGGACCATGCGTTAAATGTCTCGCCTCAGCCACCTATTGCACGCGCCTTCCTTTGGGGCTTCGGCACTCCTATTGATCATACGATATATATTATATTTTTGAATGACCTCCTTCATAGATATGACACCACACATCACACTGAGTGTGGCAACAGTTTCTCCATATCCATTATGGGAAGGGCGGGACGGGGCTGCTGGTGCTTGGTGGACAGTAGGGATACAGTTAGAAAATATAAAAAGGAAAGCACACTCAGATACAAGACGCAGTCAAGAAGAATGACCTCTCACATATGATAACTTAAACTAGAAAATGCATTTTCCTGCAGAAAGAAGCGGTGAGTGTGTCGTGGTGACAAAGTAGTGAGTCTGAAAAAATTTTTAATAAAGCCACATAGATTAAGACATAAATAAACGTTAAATGGCTTGAATATCAAGTGAAAGGACTTTGAGAGAAAAAGTCGTAAAGGTCTAAATGGATTAAACAATGGCAAACGTGCACACCATTTAAGAAAATGTTAAATGATTGGAAACAAATAAAGTGACAGACTGAATGAAAACACAAGAATTTGCTAAAAATACAGAAATGTAAAATGAATTGAACTGAAGAATCTGAAAGGTCCAATTTATTGCCCTGCACTGCTGGTGTGTGTGTGTTGGTGCGCGAGCGCACGCGTGCGTGCGTGTGTGCCAAATAGAGTGGAAAAGAGTGGGAAAAACCACCCAATCTGGCAACATGCCTGAATGTCCACCAAAAGTAGCCCAATCTGGCGGGAAAAAAGCCCAATCTTGCAACACTGCTGAACGTCCTCACGCTCGAGCGTCAAGTTAAATCAATGAGACCAACTGAAAACGAAGCCGGTATGAAACTAAAACTGTGATTCTGAAGAAAGATTAAAATTATGTTATTTAAAATTAAATTCTGTTGTTAATAATTTTGAAACGAAGATAAATGGTGTTTGAAAATTGATTTAGTTACTCATGTCTTAACACAGTTTGAAAGTACCAGGAGGACGGCTCTGCCTTCCTCCCATTAACTCCCATGTTAAAAAAAAGATAATTATTTTAAAAGTAGAAATAACTTAAAAAGTATAAAATATTAAAGAAAATTTTGAAAGAAGCGCGGCGATTCCAAGCTATTCTGAATATTTTTAAAAACTTGATGGAGTCTCTGGTTGAAAATTTAGCGGAAGGAGATAGGTTCCCAAACTGTGTTGTAGAGAATAATAAGAAAGAAAGAAAGAAGAAAGAAAAGAAAGGAAAGAAAAGAAAGAAAGAAAGAAAGAAAAGAAAGAAAGAAAGAAAGAAAAGAAAGAAAGAAAGAAAGAAAGAAAGAAAGAAAGAAAGAAAGAGAACTTATGAAGAACAATAGTTGAGCGCTGCATTGCAGCACTCGCCTAATTAATTGTTTCAAATGACCCTGCCTATGGAAGTAAATCTGTGCTATCGGGATTTTGAAAATTCTAAAGCTCTGAATATTTTATGCATTAAAATAACGTATCTGGATTTCTTGCCTCTGAAATATAAACTCTTTAAATTTTCAACAAAGATTTTCCAACATTTAAAAAATTTAACTTAATATTTTTAACGTCCCCCAAATTCCAACATGCCAAAGTCAGCTGCAAAATTTAATGCGTGGAAATTCAAGTGTTAAAAAAATCCGGGGACGTTCAAGGAAGAGCAATCGCTTCCTATGCTAAGAATGGGCAGGTAAAGCACTAGAAGAGAGAGTAGGGAATAAGAGCGTACTATACTGATACTATATCACTAGAGTTTTCCGCCGCGCCAACTTGTCAATTAATAAACCGATAGATAAGATATAGAACCCCAGTCGATAAATGTAACAAATTATCTGAGCGCTATACATTATACTACGTTGGCCATAATTTTTGAAGAACGTACTACATTCGTATAACATCGACATCGGTTCACCACAAATGACTTACAATATAGCAGATGGCAACAATTATAATATTGTTTTACCATTCGAAGCGAACAAAGGCAAAAGGCTAAGGCATGATATCATCATTATGAGGGGCCAATCCATGACATGCCAGAACCATCATTCACACACGTGCCACTGAAGTGGTGTTAGAAATATTGACTTTCTACTCCTCATTCACATATAAGGTATTTACATTTCCTACGAACAAAGCAAAATACTACCTCAGGAGGTAGTATTATTCAGGAGATTTTCAGGGTGTACAAATGTCAGGAAATGTTCACACATACGGCCCCATCAGGACTTAGACGTGTGTGTCTTGAAAGCAGCTAGTGTGTGGAGCACTTGATACAAAAATAAAAACAACTAAAACAGACCACAGGAGGAAGGGGGATATCCATATCACAAGGATATTTGGGGAGGCTCAAGGAGGTAGTAATATTAAGTTTTGTTTGGAATTTAAACATTTTTTTAAATGGACAAACACGAACGACCCACCGTTGCTTGTCGAGGTCAGAAAATGTCTCTTCCCTTGTTTATATCACAATTTCTACACTCTAATAGAACGTGTAACCTGGCCAGAGTTTGGTCGATGGCTTAATAACATAATGTCTTAAGGCCTGATTCCACCGGACGCGTTACACCGGGATTCCACCGGACGCGTTAACGGCTGGGGCACGGCTGGGCCGGCGTGGAACGGCTGCGACTCTCTATGGCAAGCCAACCCCGCCCAGAAAACGGTCTAATTTAGTCACGTATCACCTTCATTAGGGCCGTAAAAATGCTGAAAACTGTGTATTTATACGCCGTTATGCGCAAAAAATGCGCCACTTTTACGCCGCAATGGAGCCTTTCAAGAGCAAGCGTAAAAAACGCAGTTTTGAGCATTCAAAACACAGTTTTGAGCATTGAAAACGTGCGTAAAATTCACGCGTTTGTGCACATCACAACGTGAGTAAAATACGCCGTCTTGCTAATAGTATGCTAATAATCTCCACCCTTCTTTTCTCTTAGCCAATGCATTTGAAGTGTTTGCGCCCAATTGCTGAACAAATCATATTCTTCCTTGGACCAAAGTTTATATGATATCTCTGTATATAATATCTGCAATATTATTTATTGTGCCCTATTGCTGTTGTTTTGTGTTTGCATTTTGCACTGCTTTATTTTGCACTGTGGGTAGTGAGTACCACACCCAATTTCGTTGTACAAGTTTGCACAATGACAATAAAGTCTGAGGGCCCTATTTTTAACGGTCTGAACGCCAAGTGGGAAAGCGCAAAGCGCAAGTAGCTTTGTGGGCGGTTCTACGGCGCTATCGCTATTTTTACAGGCGGATAAATGACACTTCCGCCACGGCCACAAGTGTCAAAAGGGTTGGTCTTGAAGCAGCCTAAATTACCGTAGGTGTGGTTTGGGCGTAACGTGCAATGAACCAATCAGAGCGGTCTCCGCACCCCCTTTAAGAACGATCGCGCATGTTCCATGGCGGATTGACTATTATGATGGCGGGTTTGCCAGGACGCACCGCAATGAAAGGTTCACACCACAGAAGAAAACCGATGTGCTTGTCAGAGCAGTCAAAAGAACGCGACTTGGCTTTATATGGGGATGGGATAGAAGAAACCCAACCAAAATTGCTTCCGTGAAAGCGGCCTGGGAGGAAATCGCCGTAATGGTTTCAGCAGCTGGACAAAATAGGACATCTCTCCATGCCGTTAAGCCGCTACAACGACGTCAGGAGAAGAGGAAAGGCCAAGCTTGCGGCCAACTTGAAAGCACGTCAAAAGACTGGAGGAGGATCTGGCAGTTACCAGGACCTCACGCCAGCAGAGGATATCGCTGGTCACACTGGACCGCTGAAAGTGTGAGGATTGGAGGCTTAGAGGTCGGCAACCCAACCCGAATGCACCAGCTGTCCAACCCCAAGGTCATAAATAAAAGTTCACATAAATAGGATGATGGTCTCAGTGAAAATCTTTTTATCATTTTTGGACATGTATAAATGGTAACACAGCCATAAAATAATCAAACAATGTCACGTACGCTTCTCAGGAAGAAGAACCCTGGCCTTCGGGACAGTGCGCACGGGGCAGCTGAGGGAGCCGCGCGGCGGCGCCTCAAGCAAGAAGCGCGTGGCAGGCAGCATGAGACCGCAGGACCACCGTTCCTGCAGCTCCAGCAAACCGGTTTCGACATGCTGGAGCGGGAGCTGGCCGGATGCGGCGAAACAACCAAACACCCATCTGGACCGGGTGCGATGTTGCTCGGCCTCTCGGCGCGCATCGCCTCAATTTGGACCAGATTGGAGACGCAATGAAACGGTGCCATGGCCCAGCACGACCATACCCGCCTGTTGTCCCTCCTTCCCCCTGTTGTGCCCTTCCTCCCCCTGGTTGTGCCCCTTCCTCCCCCATTCATCTTCGTCTCACCCGCTGCTGCAGAGCAAATCCAGCGTCGCCAACCCCGGAACCTCATTTGTTGGATCCCGCCGAGGCATGGCCGCGTAAAAGCCTTACAGAGGAGGGAGAAAATAAATATTTTTCCTTCAAATCTTTGCACTTTTCATTTTTCGTTTTGTATTATTTTTTTTTTCATTTTACGCCTAACATTTGGACAGCCGGAATACAAATGTCTCAAGGACATACTATACTTTCCGATGTTTTGGCTCACTTTCTCTGACTCACAAGGTTATGAATGCATGGTAATATTTTACATGCTAACAATAGAGCGGAGATGTTATTAGTTTGCTTACCTCACTATATATGATGCAGCTCCTCTGACAGATGAGCTCTCCTCTCCCGTGCTGCTGCTGGGGCATTTGGACGTAATGGCATCGGCACATGCAGTTCAGCATCACGTCTCATTAAGTCCTCTAATCTATCATTAATGTCATCGACACATCCATGATTCATGGCAATGTTGTGTAAAACACAACATGCCACAAAGAATGCTGCGACTTTTTGAGGACCATACTGTAAAGTACTACCTGACCTATCCAAACACCTGAAGCGCATTTTCAGAATCCCGAAAGTACGTTCAATTACACTGCGTGTTTGTGTGTGTTTCCTGTTGAATGCCATTTCGCGCACTGTTGCTGGCATAAGAAATGGGGTCATGAGCCATGTCTTCAACGGATAGCCGTTGTCCCCCAACAGCCACCCATCCAAGGGAGGATTCCCCTCGAATATGGCAGGAATGGTCGAGTTTGCCAATATGAAGGAGTCATGGCTTGAGCCAGGGTAATTGGCAAAGACATGATTTATTCGACAATTAGCATCGGAAATTACTTGGATGTTAATTGAAATGAGTTCCCTTCGCGTTATGTATGTGAGTGCGTTTAGTGATGGGCCACGTAGCTCACATGGTGCAGTCTATAGCACCAAGGACGCCAGGGAACCACCATACTTGGTCCCAAAACTCCTGCTTATTCTTTTCCTGGCTGTCAGGTGTAACGGGAATTTATGTATTCCCCAGCATGTTTGGACTAACCGACGTAACTGCATGTATAAGCCCAAACTTACTGCCGATTGTGAAATGCGTCCAACACAACTAAGGGGATGCTGGAACGACCCAGATGCATAGAAATGCAGTGCCGCTTTAATTTTCACTGCACCGGGAGGGCATAGGGACAGCGTGCATCCAGCCCCAGCTCATCTGCCAGGAGATGACAGATGTCGGTGACAGCCTGACGGTCAGGCGTAGCTACGCCTGCATTCCGCTCACTCAGGGAAGATAGGTGTGTCTGGAGCCGGTAGACCTCTCCTTGGCGTCTGATCTTCTGTCCCAAGACGTATCCATTCCACTGTGCAATAGAAAAATTATGAGTTAACCTCAACTTACTGGTAAGTGGCAGAGTAAGGTTTTAAATGGACTACAGAAGTGATTTCGCAGTCTCAGAATTGTGGTTCCTGATTCTTAGGGACAAACCACTTTGACAGGTGGTCCATTCTGGATATACATGGTCTCTCTGCACTATGGGTCAACCAGGTTAATTGATCCGTCATTACGCCTGCTACAATTCGCGTGAATAATTGGGTAAATGTGTGTACGCTAGATTTATGCTTATTATTTATATCTATTGGACACCACAATGATTTTCCTTGTGTGGGTAGATTTTTATTGTCTTGTAATTATGTATGGTTTGCAAAAATGGGAACTGCTGTCCGTGTAGATGAGAGAAGCAAAGTGTATAGCGCGAGGTGCACAAGCAATCCGTATGCATCGCATCGCATGTATGGCATGCGCCTTTAAAAATAGCATCTGAAACAACGCCGCACTGACAGAAACCAGGTATTTCTGGTCAGTAGCGCAGATGGTTTCGCAATTCAGAACGTCAAATATACGTTTAGCGCCGCCAGAACCGCTGCTGCCTCCTTCCGCCGAAACGCCCTTGGGGCGCAAGATCATTTCCTAATTTACCGGCGAGTGGCGCTGGTGGACAAAAGAACGCTCTGCGCCAGTTTGTAAACTAGCACGACACATGCGCCAGGTGACTAAGTCACTTGCGCCGGATGCAAGATAGGCCTGATGTGAAATCTGAATCTGAAGTTTTGCCTAGCTTACCTAGTTTGTCGTAGGCTAGGTTAAGATTTAGGGTGATAGGCCGGAATATCCTAAAATAACTAAATTCATTCATGTGGAACACACAGGAAGTCTGGCTTCTGACTAAAAAAAGCATTGGCGATTGTAAAAGCGTGACCATCGACAAAACACACAATCTGACAATAGATGGATTTGATCAGCACAACCTCTTGCCTACAGAAGCAAGCATCTCTACAATTGGGCCACGGTGACCACAATATTATAAATGGATTTACTAAATAT